>VOMN01093708.1:0-50262 GCA_014899125.1 Orchestia grillus
ATAAAATAAATTTTTCTAATGATCATACATTTTTTATTTCATCTCCAAATCAGCAACTTACCGCGCTCCACCCTGTACTGTTGGAAGTCTTGCTGGAGGATGATATTATTACATCACTAGTCTAGGTTGCTAAACAAAACGTTAGAAACAAAGTTTCTTAAGAACTGTAGGAACTGGCTCTTATCCATGGTTTTTTAGGTGCTTAATGAACAATTAATAAGTCACAATTCTACAGGGGGAAACCTTAGGTTACCTCAGTTCTAGCTAGACTTTCAGAACTTCTATCCTTTGTGCCCATTTTGCTTCTTTCTATTTTCATGCCTGCTTCACAGATTATTCTATGTCTTTTCATCCTCTTACTTTCTTAATTTGCTGTTTCTATGTGCAGAGAATCTTGTGTGGGAATACAGCATAGATTCCATGTTTTCTAAAATCTTTGCTAAATAGTCCTTTCTTTTTGCTCTCTTCAGATTGCATTCCATGTGGCTAGGGAGCTTTAAACGGAAAATCTAATCTGTCACCTCAATGACAGAATTGCATTTTTTTCTACAACTTTACTTCAGTCAATCTGATTGTTATTTGTACACTTGGCTTGTGGAGAGTGTTTTGGAATTTGACTTTCTTTCCGGAGCAGAGCATGTCCAGGGTGGTATTTAAGCCGAATATATTCATTGTTCAAAGTAAGATGATGAGCTCAAAAATCTCCGAAAGTTACTATCAACAGTTCATTGCAGGCCGTTTTGTTCCCAATAAACACCCAGCCTTCCTTCTGTTCATCCATTAGACGCAAAAATGAGAATCCACATAATTTGGGCTCAAAATCACACCCAGAGCACAACTTGACCTGTTGAGAAAATTGTTACCCTGTGCCAGGACTTTTTCTCTAGGACTCTGAACTACAGGGAAGTGTGCTGCTACTGAGTCACAATGCCCTGACAAAGGTGTATGGTTCTAGCCAAAATTTTTACATTTATCATGAATGAGAACTTGTCCCAGCTGTGCTTTTATTTTTTCAAGGTTACTGGGTCATGAATAATTCTTCCAGATTTCCAAATATATACATAATGAGGAGTTAGAATGTATGTGTCCAGTAAAAAATATGCAGTAATAGTAGGATATTTCATAGGTAGGTATAATTTCTTATTGTGTAAATTGGTACTGAATTGTGAATTTTTGATGGATCAAAGCTGTCCCTATCACAAAACAATTACAATGAATATTTTACAATTTTTGATTGAAGGATGACATTATGTTTTAGAAATTAAAGTTTCTGAAGCCTAGACGGTGCTTCTAAAATTAGGCATTTTATGTATACTAAGGAAATTTTTGAAACTAGATCTGTCATCAATTCTGTGTAAATGCTAAGGTTTGATTAACACTTTCAAAATAAAAAAAAATAAAAAATAAATAAATAAATAAACTTGTAAAATTTAAATTTTAGGCTTTGGAAGTTTAAAAACTAAAAAGACATCAGCCAGGTTTTCTATTAAGGAAGGACAAACTAATTGTCATTCAAGAAAAGCTTGCAATGGTTGTAATAAATTTGGGTGGTCCAAGCTCATGTGTTTACTGTGTGACCTAAATAGTGCAGTCATGTAACATGATATTGCATCGTTCCATCTAATATCTACAGCTAAATCAAAAGATTGAGACACTAGATTCTTTGCACCAACATTCCATCTGCAAAATTCAGGTTCTTTAGTGATAACACTACATCAGATACTTTACATTTTGTGCTGTGTCCATTATCATACCTACTCATCAGATAATTTCCATTTGTGTTGAGCACTGCAATGGTATTAATTAAAGTTATTTCATATATTAACTGATGGGAAATTCGTGGCTTGCCTAAAAAATGAGTCCACCATAAAGATGTCAATTCATTCCCTATAAGTTTGTATGTATATATATTAGTTTAGTGTGTGTTTTTAAAATGTGAGTAGGGAATATTTTAACATATTTGGTTTTTCTTATGAAATACGTATTAATTTCATGCCATTAATTATGCAAAACTGACAGTGGAATTATAGAGAACTGATCCGCTCTATTTTTACTGACTATCATTCTTTATATTGTAATTGATTTTAATTATGAATCATTAAATAATATTAGTCACTCATAGGAATTGATAATTGGTTAATTTTACTGGCCTTTTTTCCTTTCAAATATTTGGTGATATATATAATTCAAGGAAAGTAATGATACTAATTTCTTCAAGCAGAAAAATTTAATTCACACTCAAGTTGCAACATATCATGTTTGCCTAAGTTTAAATCTTATATTTATTTAAAAACTCTGAGTACAGAATCATACATCTGCTTCAGAACTATTTTCAGAAAAAGTATATCAATAGCAGGTAGTTCAACAATTGTTGATGCCCATACCTATGGTTCTGATGTTTTGTTTAATTTTGATTCTCTGCATAGTGGCTCACAAGTTAAGCACTGACAACTAGAGGTGAAGTGTAGGTAATCAAAGTCAAAGTTGAATAATTCCATTATTTAAAAAATGGAAATAAAAGTGTGTCATGAGTACTATCTCCATGCTCCAAACCTTTCAAGAAAATTGACTTAATTTCAGAGTACCTATATTGGGCATCAAGTGTTGTTATGAAAACTGTAAGATACAATCGAAATGTGGTCAATTATTTGGCATGTATAAGAACTTCCTTATAAAAATGATGCATTGGTATCAAAAGACCTATGACAGAACTGAGGGAATTGGGTATTTAACTTGAACCAAACTTGAATGAAAGCCTGCTATAGTAGAGATTTGTATTGCAGTTTGATATGTTGAAACTTGGTGATTAAATACCCCTCAGGACATGTAGGATAGGCCATAGGCTGTAGAGTTAGATTTGTTAAGCTTGTCTTTCCTATGCTTTGGGAACTGGCATCCCCCAGGGGGCACTGTTAGGTTACCTCAGCTGTAGCCAGGCCTTTGGGACTTCCATCTTTTGTGCTTTCTTTGCTTCTTTCCATTTTCATGCCTTCTTTGCTGATTCTTCTTTATAATTTTTCTTTTTTCTTCCTTCTTAACTTTGCAGTGCAAGTGATATTCCTTGGTTGCTTACCTCTTAGCAAGTGGGTTGTGGGTTTGATAATCTAAGCTGATTGCTTTCCTTGGGAAAGGATGATTAAATCCCATATTCCTAAAATGGTGGCACACCAGTATGGCCTGGGGATTGGGTGCCCAAAATACTTCCAAGGTACATATTCCATGGCTTGTGTTTTGTTCCCAGCGGGATCCTGTGCTCAACAACAGGTGGCCTGTGCAGCAGGTGGCCCGTGACCAGCCACCTCCCAACCTCCCTTCAGGCTGCAGTGATAACCTTCATGCCAACTATTATTTTACCAGGTTTGTCTCATGGAACTCTAAATCTTCTGGAAAAATCATGTCTGCTCCCTACTTTATAGATTGCTTTTGGGGTAAACATTAGATATTATAAAAACTCGTAATGGAAATTTTTCTTTCGGTCTAAATCATTTCATTACTTGAATTTTCGTCTTTACAGTATGAGAATTGTTCCATACTGTATATGGAGACTATGATAAATGCTACAGTAAATTCAGTAATTACCTCATGCCCTGTTTCTTACCTTCTAGCTAGGCTAACTACCTATGTTATATGTAACACTTAATGTCTAATGATTTGAAATTTTAGGAGATACCCAAGAAAGGGCTACCTGGCTTATTTCTGTTGCTGTAATTTATTCTGTGTAGTTTCAAGTGCAAATTAAAATACATTGTATTTTATGAAACATAAAAATTCATATGCAGAACATTACATAGGATAAGTTATGGAATGTGAAATGAATGCCATAACCTAATAGTTAGTGTGCTGGTATTTTGTCTGGAAAGTCCTAGATTTAAATCCCAACAACAGCTCTTGGCAGAATAGTATTCATGCTGAAAAATACTTGAAAATACAAGCCTCTATGTTGTTGAATATTTCAAGCCAAGTGAACATACACACTAGGAATGTCTCCAATTGTAAGAGTATAAAAATGTACTAATTGAATGAAAGTGTTCTATCCCCCACCTTGCATGTTTCAATAATTGTCTTAGAATTATAACTACTATAATTTATTTAAAATGCAGTTCTATTTCATTTTTTAAATTAAAAATTTGAGTTACTATATATTTTAATTTTGAAAATGATATATAGTAATGAAGTTAGCCTTGTAGCAAGATATTTACTAAAGATAATGGTAAAAAAAATTATTTGGGCTGAACTTCAACACTTGCATAAATAAATTGCTGCAAATCATGTTATATGCACTGAACATTGATTCATTTTGTCAAAATTTCTCTTTCCTATTTCATTTGCCAATTGTTTATTTGTTGCCAATATTATCACGCTGGTAGTCAGTGCTTGGCTGTAAACAGTGCATACCACTTGAGGTTTGTGTAGCTTGCTGGTAGCACAAACAAGAAGCCCAGCAAGTACTGGGCAATTGTAGGACATATTCAGTGGGAACTATTAAGAAAATCAAGCCAGTATAGTTTTGGGAATGCACACCCATGAGCAATTCCCAATCATGGAGCAGCCTACAAAAATTGATGAAAGCCATTCTACAGCCATTAATTTTTCAATTATGAAATGTATGTTTTGTTACAGTTTTAAGCAGTCTTATTGTTTACATTTGAGTTTTACTATAATAATATCTTAATCCATGATGGCATGCAAGCTCTGGCAATATCATTATTAAGTATCAAAATTGCATCAAAATTGGGCTGGTAAATTAAACCAGAATATCAATCAAATCATGGTCAAGTGATATCAAGATTTTTCCACTACAATTTTATAGGCTGTATTATACAAAGTACATTTAATGGTCAGGGATGCTCGCTGCCTGGTGACCCCAGTGGAGGTGGTTGCGGTGAACTCCTCAAAGACCTCCGTCCCCAAGCTGCTGGGCGAGACTGCTGCACAGCCTCAGGATGGGTATGTTGCTCTGTTTCCAGTAGTACAACTTCTCATTTTTGGACACCCCATGTTAATGAATATCAAATGCATCAGGTTAAGTCTACTGGTCTGAATATATATTCCTTTGGTCAGAATGTTCTATGCAAAAGTGCATGATTTTTACCTACAGAAGATTCATGTCAATGGATAATCTCTCTCTTTCTCCCTCTCTCCCTCTCCCTCCCTCTCTCTCTCCCTCTCCCTCTCTCTCTCCAATTAGTCCATTAATGGTAGGTTCAACTGTATGGTCTCATTTAGCATCACACTTACATCAACCATTGTGCAGGATGTAGCAAAAAACCCTGGACTCTTTTTGAATGATATCAGTGTTAGTTTAAATTACCTAACATTTTCAAATCATTGGTTAATAGCCATATATTTCATTTTGATGATGGTTTTTATCTGTGATTGTTGATACAATTTGAGTAAATAAATAAATGTAAAGCCATTATTGAATTTTATTTTGCAAAAGCATGCGAGTTCAATTTTATTTAGCAGCTGAATGTGGGGAAGTCTACTGCTTACAACACTGAGCAGATTCTGTGAACTTAGTTCTAGCCAAGAATGTCGGCAGTGAACCCCCGCACTCGGCTCAAAGCCTAAGCATAATATTGCTCATTATCTCAAAGTGCTATGCTATCTTCTCCTACTTCATGATCTGTTATTGGGCTATAATTCTCATTTTATTTAGAGCAAATACACTCAGCTCATTGAATTCTATGCACATCGAACTCACTAGTGCACTGAATTTTTTGCGATTTATCCATCATCTGTTTAGCTAAAAGGCTATTAATAGTACATGAATTCTGAGTACAATTTCTATAACTACATAAAGATTTAATGCATAATTGTAAATTTTATTACTAGAGGCCAATTTTTAACATTTTACAGCTCAAAAGTACTTCATTATCAAGTTTCTTTCATATGGATGCCGCTAGTTTTTTGTAAAAAGCCGAATACAGCTTTATCGCCAAAATTATTTTGGCTGTAAAGGGATAAACTAAGTAAATAAGTGACCAAATTGAACAAAACACTGTGGATTTTTGGCATCCTCTGATACCAAGGTTTTGAATTATGTGCTCGTATCTCAGAAACAGAAAGAACTAGAGAGCGAGCCATCAAATGTTGTAGTTTCTATTGTGTACCAAAAATCATCAAAAGTTACAATGTCACCTGGGACATTGGGTGACTCCAGGTGAATATATTATGATGGGATTAATTTTTGCTATACTTTTGTGTACATCTTAGTGTAGGGGAGCAATTTTTCAATTTTCCTTTTTCATTCTAATGGCAATCTTCGCATACAGTTGCATAAAGTCTGATGTATTTATTAGTTCAAATCAAAATCTAGAGGTTTTTTGGTAAAGAAAGTAAGCTTTCATTATCAACTGAACCTTTGTGTGTGTGAAGATTGTAGAAGTACATCACTAGCTGTTTTGAAAAAATTTTATGTGTAAGCTCATCTGATATATCCTGACCGGAATGACGCTCCTCTCTGCTGCTCAGAAGTTTGCTCGTTTCAAGTCATCCCAAACTTCTCCTGTGATTGTGCTCATGCTCTCCAAGGCAGGACGTTTGACTCGCGAGTCAGGCACTGATTTTCACCTAAACCACGGAGTACTTTCCTTGGAAAAGGAAGCTTAAACCTCACATTCCTCACGCGTCAGTAGTTGTAAGACATTGAAAATCCAACGTGAAAACGTGTTAGAATTAATAAAGGTACTCCAATCTGTTTGAATTGGAATTAACGTTTTTTCGAAGTAATAATAGAAAGGTTTTACTGACTTCACCATGTGGGGCTCATATTTTGCTCTTACGGAGCTTTCTTGCCTCTTCAGGGACTCCAAAGCTGTCACGGTCACTGCCAAGAAGCCTAAGATTCCCGGCGTGCCCTACGATCCGCCCTGTAAACTTAACCTGTGAACTTAAAACATCGCTTGTGCTCAATTCATTTCCATCAATTGTTTTTCATTCAACACCAGTGGAAATGTATGTAGCTCCTTATTTATTCTTTGAATTTGTACATAATGTTCTACAATACATCAATAATGAAACATTTTAATAAGAACTGACTTGTATCTTACTTTTCTTCACATACGAAGGTTTCCTTATGTCGAATCTATTCTATATGCTTGTGCAAGTAACTGCATAATTGGAGGTCTTTAAGTTTGAAGACAAGCGTTTAGCTGGGTATATCGTTCCTGCTGTCAAAAGTTTAGCCATACGGTGCTTAACTGTAAAGTAGAAGAAATTGTATTCTTTTGTGCATGATCCTGTATGATATAACCGTCTTTTTTTATCCTTGGCAAAATTTGCCTGTTGAACGATTATTTCAGCAGCAACTTAAAGCTCGTCCATTTTGCCTCAAACTTTGAGGGATATAATGAACTTTATGAAACATGCTATTTTACGTTACCTTTGGTCTTCGGGCAGGACCCGGCAGAACTTTGCAAGCTATTGTAGTGAGCAGAAGAACAAACTCGTTGGAGACGTGCTTGAGCAGTGAGGAATGGAAGTAATGGAAGGAAGTGAAGAGTTGAGAGGCAGAGGGACAGCTTAGTCGAATACGGTAGAATGTTGAGGGCAAGATGATGTGGTTTACAAGTTAGAAGTGAATGCAGGCTCCGTGTTGATTAAATGAAACCCCTCAGAAGGCACAGGATTAAGTTAGTTTGGATTGTCTATTGTATACTATACGGAGTGGCGATCCCAGTGGGGCACTGTTCCGTTATCTCAGCTATAAATAGGCCTTCGAAATTTCTATCTTTCGTGCCTGCTATACTTCCTTCAATTTTAACATCTTCTTTGTCTTTTCTTCCTCTTCTTTATTAACTTGCTGTTTTTATGCGCAGGGAATCCTGTGTGGGAACACACCTTTTGCATAATTTTCCGTTTTCTACAGTCCATACTAAATAGTCCTTTCTCTTTTGGTGCGAGGCTGTCTGAGTCACTGACGCGCTGCAATCTGTACCCCTATTAGTACTAACTAAATGAAATTGTAGAGAGAAAGAAGTGCGTGTAAAATTTCAAAGTGTGTTTTCCTATGGTCACCATAAAAGGAAAAATGGGTGTGGGCTTGCAATAATTTAACTCGGACCCGGTACGGCATGGGCCGGCAGTTGGCTTTCATTTTCTTTTGAAAAACCAGTGCTGGGGAGAGGAGAATCGCGGTCTCAAAGTTGCAGAGGTACACCAGCGGTAAGTGCCCGCGCTGTGGTGAGAGTAAATGGAGCTCACAAGCAAATGAGTTGAGGAGTTTCACGTATGATTGATCCCATGTGTTTTTGTTACTCGTTACGATGGTGAGTACCAAATTATGCATAAACTATCGGTAGCAATTTCCATTTGCTGCTGTTTTTAAATTCTGATTTCACTTGAACGTTGTATGTGCTGCACCCCTCAGGAGGCATAGGCTAGGCGGCAGGGTTAAGTTAGTGAGGTTTGCTTATCCTATGCTATGGGGACTGGCAACCCCAAGGGAGCACTGTTAGGTTACCTCAGCTATAAGGGACTTCTATCTTTCGTACTCATTTTGCTTCTTACAATTTTCATACTTTCTTTGCTATCACTTTTTTTGTCTTTTTTTTTTTTCTTTTTCCTTCTTAACTTGCTCTTTCAATGTGCATGGAATCCGGTGTGGGAACACACCTATGCATGGATTCCAAGTTTTCTTCAGTCCATACTAGATGGTCCTTACTTCTCTTTGCTCTCTTTGTATCATATTTCATGTGGTTAAAGAGCTCTAAACTAACGAATAATCTAATCTGTATGTGTAGCAGGCTTTGAGGCTGTGAGGTAAGGTACAAATATAAAAAGAGAAGCGATAACGTTTGCTGCTTGGCCACTTGGGCAAAAATGGATTGAGTAGAAGCTATCTCTGAATAAAAACTTGAACGGACCTTCGTTGTGGAAGTGAAGTGTAGATATTCTAAATGAACCAAAGGTTAAGGAGTGCCCTGCCTGAATCCATCAGAGCACAGAAAGTTAACTTCACGTGGAATATGTCCCTCGCTGGGGCAGGGCACAGAGGAACTAGCACTCCTCACCTCCTCAGCCACTCCGTTGTCATCACGAAGTCGTGATACGCCTTTTTGGTGCAGCCTTTCCGGTGTTCTCGGTGCAGCACATCGCCTTATGTTTGGTGACCGACAGCTACGCCACATGGCAAGTGAACACATGCAGTGTCATCCAAAAACTTGTTTTTCTAATAGACAATGCTCGTGAAACTCGTACTTTCATACGGTATCGAAACGATTTCTTGTATACTAGAGCTGATGTATTGTGCGGGAATTTTTTTACGGCTGATTCCGATGAGCCATGTTAATATTAGTGAATTTAGTGTTGCCAAGAGAGGTTCTATGTTGTAGGAGGGTTGGTGCAGGCACCCAGGCTAATATATGATAATTATACTCTGTTCACATAAATGTGGATATGAATTTTTGTCAAAAACAGTTTGTTTATCCATGAGCACACTCGTACTCGTATGATGCTTAATAAAGTTTATAATCATTATTTTGAAAAAGTGGGTGCGATAAAACCTTCAAGAGGCTGAAGTCAAGAGCATTCGTTTGATAATCAATTAGTCCTTAAAAATTCTGCGATAAAAAGTAGTCCAGAAAAGTGTGGTGGTCATGTAGTACCTCCCGCGATGC
The DNA here is from genome assembly GCA_014899125.1 of Orchestia grillus. NCBI lineage: Eukaryota > Metazoa > Arthropoda > Malacostraca > Amphipoda > Talitridae > Orchestia > Orchestia grillus. The sequence continues at coordinate 9,621 of VOMN01093708.1, forward strand.
TACCCCAGGGCTCTCGGACCGCGAGATCTGGGGGAAGGTTTAGAGTGAAGGCATTTCCTGCTCGTGTTGTTCTGGCCAGTGGCAGCAGTGGCAGTTGCTGCTGTGTGGCACCTCATTGTGTCGAGTGGGAGTGCGAGGGAAACTTTTCTGAGGCAGCATGGACAGTTTAATTAACTTTACTTTAAAAGGGCATTCCACGATTGTTGTACGTGAAATTTTATGGCACTTGTAAATCTCTTTTTTTTACGCGAATATTGTATTGTAGATAAACACCCTCTCGTATCGTTTATGATCTGAATGTGCATATTTATTCGGTGTGGTTTCACTCAGAGTGACGTGGTATGCGTGCATATTTTAATAAGATGATGGAAAATACAGTGCACTCATGGTAGCGTTTTGTGTATTGCACTCGGAGGTATTTTTTCGTTTACTGCAGTGTGCCTGTAGTACGGGCTAAGAAAAACTCAGGAATAAAATAAATTTTCACTCTGTGCTTGAAATGCTTGAAGAAAATATGCATTAAATGACGCTTTACAGAGCCTCATGTAAAATCTTTCACACCCACATTTACGAAATGTAATATTAAGCTTACAGCAGGTTGAAATAGATTTTGAGACGTCACAGCACGTTTGTGGAAGTCCTGAGGTTTGACCCATCACTCGGCGGGCGTTTGGACGCTGGAGATGTCGCTGAACCATGGGCCCCGCACGGCTGCTGCCGCCGCCACTGCCACCGAGGAGCTGGACCCCAGCAAGGAGGAGCGGGCGGGCAGAGTGAGGGAGGTGGGCAACCAGGCCGTCTGGTCGCTGTCGTCCTGCAAGCCTGGTGAGAGACGCCTAAGTGATGTGTGGGTTTTACGGTCTCCACCTTTGGTTCAAGATTGTGTTCTCAACCTACTAATGAAGCCACTTGAGGAATTTTAACGAATGTGTTGTTACTGAGAGTCGTACATACGCTGTTGGCTGCGGCGTAGCTATTGGTCTGGAATTGTTTAATAAGTGTCATAAAAGTGCACTGAAACGATGGTAGTATTGCTTCCTCCAAATACTTCTTCAACATCGTGAGCAACGTTAGTTTTAAATGAATAACTCGGGAACATAAATGCCATATTACAGTTTTTAAGAAACTTAAAAAAACAATGTTCTGAGTAAGTTTTTATGGGCTTCAAGGATTTAAATTTTTTAGCCCTAGAGGCCTAACTCTTTTAGATCTCCATGTATCTATAGTCTCGTGTACTTTGATACCCTGATACAGTGTGCGACTAATTCACTCCTCATTAAAGACGTAAAGACTGATTAGTCTTCTGATCATAGGTCCAGGCTATTAATATTCAGCCAGTTGGACAGGTATGTGCATTTGTGCAGTAGGCCATACGTTTTTAATATGATTGAGTTATTATGCCTTATAGTTCACTTGAATATCAGAGCAGAGCTTGTGTTGGGTTATCTTCTTCAAGTATAAAAGATCATAGTAAAAATGCTAGCAAAGTCTTTCGTAACACTCATTTTTACGAAGTATTATAGGTTGTAACCGTATTTATTAGGAGTTGATGCAAACGCTGGTGAGCAGGACTTGGAGTGCAGCAGCTGCGGGATGACTGCCTCGACAGCTACTGGCAGAGCGACGGCCCACAGCCGCACCTCGTCAACATTCAGTTCCGCCGCAAAACGACCATCCAGGACGTCTGGATCTACGCTAACTACAAGGCTGACGAGAGCTACACCCCCAGCAGGTAGCGTATGTGTGTATGCTGCGTCAATGATGGGCTTGTTGCATTGTAGCATTCTTCTCTGTTTAGTACACGCTTCGGTATCAGGGGGAAAGTAATATCGAACAAGGTTTAGAATGTATGTTTTAAAATATGGAGTGACTCTTGTTGTTGTTTAGGACTTCTGAAATGGTCACATATGTTGCGGTTTCTACCCGTTGAATGATTCCATTTCAAAATCACATTAGGTAGCGTTTTAAAGATTCTTTTACAGTTGAGGGGAGGCGGTACGGAATGTTTATTATTACTTGGAACGGCGTTGTTTGCGGATCATACTAAAAAACGGACTTGTTTAGAAGAAGAGTTCCATTCGAAGGCGATCATGTCGAATGTTTTTTGGAATATCAAATGAATTGTCCGTGGCGAGCTGTTGGATAATAATCAAAGAATTGCTGTTAATCTCTGCTGCTATCAACTTTGTGGTTAAAAAATACTTTGGATCAGGTAGCGGCCCTGGCGTTTAATAAGCCCCTAGTAAGGGCAGAAAGGACGCTTAGTAAACAAATAAGGCAATGTGTCACCTATTATCATGTCCCCACGCAGCCAGATTAGACGATGTTAATTTATTATTCTCCATTTTCTTTGGACTAGCTTTGGGTTATTTTAGTCATCGCTCGTTTGAGAGACAACAATGCTAGTCAACTTGCTGCCTGTATCACGTACAAGGAATTTCATTGTTGGAATATTATTTCAGCGCTGATCGATATCAGTAGAAGAAATTGAAGAATAGGTGGATTCATACTTAATATTGAAGTTAAATAAAGATTTTGCAAATTTGGCAGTTCTAAAGTTATTGATGTACCGCATGAAATGTGATTTAAAAATACTGAAAGTTATGTTTCTTAGCCGTGAAGTATGTTCTCACTCTCATATTATTTTCGTTAAATGTAGACCTTAAATTCGGACATAATTTCCGTACGAGCCTGATATTTTTGATCTCATGGGATTTCTGTACCGTGCCGTTGAAGTGTGGCCAGCCTCTGTATACTGTTGCACCAGTTGAATGGAGCTCTCTTCACCTTGCAGAAGTAGAGCCCTGAATGAGGTCCAGCTCGTCCCTGGCACTGAGGGCTTGTTGGGTGTAGGTAGGATACCCTGGACCGTAAATAAAGGGTCGGTCTGTCATTGACGACGATAGGAAGTCCGAGGTACTTGTCACTACTGCTCATCTCTGTATGACTTGTATGACTTATATTACTGACTTGTGGCTTGCATGTGCGTTACTTTGATCGCTTGTGTGGGTGATGAGGTAAATTTGACTCCTTTATAGTTTATTCTTTTTAAGAGGGGTGGTAAACAATCGTCCTTCTACTCTTGTGTGTTATGTATTTTTCCTCTCTGTTCTTGAATTTTCTGTCTCCTCAAAGTATCCTTTTCTCCTGTTACACTCAAACAATGGGCAATGCTGGAATGATATATCAACTTAGAAATACCTTGACTGCCGTATCGGCACCACGTTCAGCTGTAAAGCTTCACAAAGATGAATTTCAAATATTTTTCTTCAAGATTCAGAGTGTCACCTGATTGCGTCTTGTACCCGAAGGGTGCATAGGCACGCACGTCTAGTCGACAAACCGGACGAATAATTGTTGAAAATATGAATAAATCTAGTTTCTCGAGAATTTTTTTAATTTTCAATAATTTTTATTCTTCAGAAATTTCGATCTAGAAGAGGCAACACTGGTGCCGCCGGGCCTTGCAAGCTACATAAAGCAGCGAGTCTCGCCGGAATTCATATCTGACAGTCATACTCCGCTTCAGCTGCAATTTCTACCAGTAGAGTGTTAAATCTTTACCACCATTTGGGTTTGACTTGCACCCCAACAATAAAAAATTATGGTCATCCTCCAGGTTGCCAAAAAAATTATTATACAAGGTGGGCCACAAAAAAAGTTTCCTTTTTTCAAATACTTGTAACTCTGCAACTAATGGTTGTGGAAACTTCTATATGGTCTCATTTTCACCACCATTCAATGTGATTTTATCAAATTAGTCCATTTTGAATGTATAGGAATAGTTTACGAACAGATGAACGATGAGTGAGAGTCGTTTTTTCGCCATTGCGCGAGAGCATTTCTAAATGCACTGAAGACCAATTTTCTATGAAGGGAATTTGAATGACGATAAATACCTAGACATGCCCAATAGAGAAATCATTCCACAGATGCAGGCTGGTTACGGTCAAAGATTCGACAGTGTGGTGGATGCAAGCCAGAGCTTCTTGACACATAAATATTCGAGTGTAGAACACTCTAACAAAAGTTTTTGGAACTCGTGTCATTGCAGTTGGACATGTGGTAGAATGGCCACCTCGCAGTTCCGATCTAACTCCGTGCGATTTTTTTCTTTGGGGTCATCTCAAAAATAATGTTTATAAAACTCCTCCACACGCCCTTGAACGCAATCTCCGCGCGAAGATAGCGTTATCACATCATTCAAAATACTATTGAGCTTAGAAACTGTCCAGTAACTATTAGAAAATCAATGCTTGGAAAGAGAGCCCCTCGAAAACAACGGTGGCTATTCGTTATGATAGAAACAGTATGTTCTTGTGTTTAAGTAAAAGGTAAAACTTTTGATTTAAAAAGTCCGTTATCTTCATTTTTCTCTTTTTATGCTACAAATTTACTACTTTTATTAATTAAAAACGTATGTTGCGTCTCAAGAATTGCCCTCGCGCAATGGCAAAAATACGACTCCGACATATCGTTCATCTGTTCGTGAACTATTCCTATCAATGCAGAATATTTTGATCTGAATCATCAAATTAAAATATTTTACATTGAATGGCAGTAAAAATGAGACCATATAAAAGTTTCTACAGCCTTTAGTTACGGAGTTATAAGTGTTTGAAAAGAGAAAACTTTTTTGTAGCCCACCCTGTATAGCTTGCCAGTCCCGTCCTGTCCAGTATTGGTTGTCTCTTCCAGAGTTGAAATTTCTGGATAATAAAAATTCTTGAAAATTAATTTGTTGTGAAACTATATGTTTTATTTGTAACACCTATTTCTCGACTAGACAGCCATGCCTATGCTTCCTTCGGTTATAAGAAGCAACCAAGTGACACTCTTCCTCTCAGAAGAAAAATAGGAATGATTTCTTTTCTCAATAGAATATATTTATGACCCAATTTTTCTGATTTGAAGAGTAACTTATCAGCTAATGACATTATCAGTAAAAAAGTATCGCTTTTGTTATAGTTAAATGAAATAGTTGTTGTTTTTACTTTCTATTTCAGCAGTTTGAGTAAAAGTTTATGCTTTGATAGCCAGAGCTGTCATTACACAGTTCTGTTTTAATTATCATAGCATTGAGTATTCTCTTTTTTACTCCAGCATATATTATCTCTGTATCAGCCATTTTCTCTTGCTGTCGTTCAGCACAGAATGAGGTACCTGAGCGAATTTTACCTGTTTAATGAGAACATATTAGTTATAGAGTGTAGCATTAAACTATTATTTATTTAATTCAAACAAATCTAAAGATTATGTTCTTTCATAGTGTGGTAATACGGTGCCATGTTGAGACCATTACTGAGTCCTGAGCTCTTGCATTCAAACTTCGAATATGTTTAGTTCACAGGTGCCGGGAATGAGGTTGTCATAAACACTACTGAGGTGCCTCCCTCATGTTGCTGTGTTCACTGTGATGCTTCGCTCACTGCTGGCTGTGATGCTTCGCTCACTGCTGGCTGTAACGCCGCTGAGAGACATAGAGTAACCCACCAAAACTAGGCAGTGTTGTAAAGGCCAGATGCAAGCAAGTTGGTGTGAGTGCTTGAAGCATTTTCACTGTTTATCCATCATCTGCTCGGATAGTGAAGTACTTTTGTTTCTACGTAGTTTAGTGATCATGCACTGGTATCATCAACTTTGAAATGACATTGTTCGTTATCGATACTGATCAGGAAATGTTCGTATTTTAGAATTTTTGTTAACTGAACTATCTGTTGCTTTACATCACTAGGGACTTAACAGCCTTTTAACTGCTCACAATTTTAAGAATTTTATTCTTAATTCACAGTTTTTATAAACGATGTACAGATTTTCTTAACTTTCTCGATTCTTTCATATCAATTGAGCTGCAAAGTCCATGCCCTGCGTCAGTGCTGGAGCTAGTCTGAGGAGGTAAAATTTAGACAGTCTTCCTCTAACCGTCTCGTCCTGCTGCGCTACTGACGCGCAGGACGAGCGCTAGCACCCAGTGCACAGCCCCCACTGCACAGCACCCACTGCACAGCCCCCACTGCACAGCACCCACTGCACAGCACCCACTGCACAGCTCCCACTGCACAGTACCCAGTGCACAGTACCCACTACACAGCTCCCACTGCACAGCACCCACTGCACAGCACCCACTTCAGTGCCCGTACGTCATTGCGCAGGATCTCGGTGCGGTGTGGGAGCCACTTCAACGACCTGCAGGAGGTGGAGCTTGTGGAGCTCAACGAGCCCTCAGGCTGGCTTCTCATTACCCTCAAGGTGCGCACATGCGAAAATATTACTTAATTTTTTATAAAACCCGTAAAACAAATTTCAAATTAATTTTTCATAAACTCCCGAGTCTGTCGTAAGTTGTTCTATCTGTTGCGGCTATTCGCAGTTTCGTTTTCTGGGTGAAGGACGCCGTCTGTATGTATGGTATAGAACGTTTTCATGCGCCCCATGTCAAGGGATTCTGCATGTCTTATTTCTTTTTAGAGTAAAAGAAGTAAAGAGGAATATAGGGGAAGTAGTAAATGAAGTGCGATTCCTGAACACTAAAGGGCTTTTACGTCTTCTGTAAGCGCAGCATGTTGACGTGAGTAGTTAATGTTTCCTAACGTCTCTTGGATAGAAAAATATTCAAGTCTTAATATGTTTGTTGTCGAGATGGTCTTCCTACAATTAATTCGTGTTTTTAGCTATTTTGTACTATGTTACTGTTACTACTACTAGCCCTTTAGTAGGTTAGTAGATATTTCATTCATTAATATTTATTATAAACTAACGTACGTCTATACGATACTGAGACTTGGATACTAGTACGACCCAAACGTCATAGCTACTGAAAAATTTCTGAACTATATCATTAAAGTCTTACGGCGCATCTAAGTGTACAACTCTTACGAAGACCTCAACTAGGCCCCTGAAACGAGAGAACAGGACAGCTTCTCTTCCCATACGGGATTTACTCCTCACGCGTTACTGCTACTATGACGAGTAATATGTGTGACTCCCTCTAAGAGCACAGCATAGGATAGGCAATAGGTACAGGTTAGTTTAGTTTTTCTATCCTACGTCATAGGGACTGGTGACCCTGGGGCACTGTTAGGGTATCTCAGCTATAGATAGGCCTTCGTAATTTTTATCTTGTGCACCCACTTTGCTTCTTTCAATTTTCTTCTTTGCCATCTCTGCTTTGTCTATTCTTCTTCTTAACCCGCTATTTCTATGCGTAGGGAATCCGGTGTGGGAACATACCTTTGTATTAAACCCACGTTTTCTACAGACCATACTAAATAGTCCCTTTTCGTCGCTCTCTTTGAATCACATTTCATGTCGATAGGAACTAATAAATAATCCATATGCTTGACAGGAAAGCTCTATTGTAGGTGAAAGGAATGAGGGAGGTCAAGACTTTTTCCGCTAAGATATTGTGTGATAGGTTTTCTGTCCATCCAAAATAAGATTCAGAGTCCATTATTCAAGATTTTGTCAAAATTATCATCTAGGAAAACTATTTTCTAATTTAACTTTTTTTTTTTAAATCAGGATCTGAAAGAACGTCCCGGCATCAACACGTACATGGTGCAGATCGCCGTGCTGTCCAACCACCAGAACGGCCGCGACACTCACATCCGCCAAATAAAAATCCACTCGCCTGTACGCGACACTCCAGTCGCCGTCTACGCGCCCTGTGCGTTTACGTCCTTGGCTCTCCGTAAGAACCAAACCATAAGGTAGCTGTTCAAGTCATTACTGTAGCCATACATAGGTCTTTTGTGCGTTATACGTTACCGAAAATCATCGTTGATTAAATAAGTAGTTTTGCTCGTGGAATTTTGTAGCAAACAAAGGAAGGGAACTAGAGGCCAAAGGAGTATTCATCCATCAATTTTAGGTTTCTGTCTCCCTTAACGCGTGGTAAACACTGATTACAAGACAGGTGCAGGTAAGACCGGAATTATGACCGGTCAATATGCTAGGTGCTTAATCCTCTCTACTCAGGTAAGAATGTGACCCCCATTTTTCCATTGTTTTGAAACCCATACGTATTTTATCTAATAAAGCAAGTTTTTATTTTTATACTTCGAACTTTTAATTAATGAACATGATTTTACTCCACGCTTTTCGCATTCGTTAAGCTTCTCACGCTTAGTCCTAACATTAAGGGTGTGGCCGTGGGTTCACCAGGCTCCTTGGCATACGATAGACAAATGTATCTCTATCGTCGATTCTAAACCTCCTGAGGGGATTTTTGCGAGAGCAGCCGCAAATGTGTTGCCCCGATGACGCAACTCCATCCAAATACGTGCCATCAGTGCGCCTTAGGAGAATTCAAGTAGCGTTCTGCCGGTGTAGCTATTGATGCAAGGTCTAGCAACTCGTTGGGTTATCCCTACCGCTGACGGGGGTTGTTCACTCCATCCCACGAGCTTTTCTCATCAAAAGAGGCAAGGAGAGAGAACTCAGGCCTCGTTGGAGCTACGTCGAGGCGTCGCTGTTAGTAGGTCTCCGAGCAAGACTTCCGAACTCTACAAATCTTGTCCGTGCCTATGTAAGCGAATAAATTAATGAACGAATAATGAATGATTGGATAATTACATACGTACATGTACACACATATAAAATATGTATTCCTTTAACATTGTTTTAACCGTACATATGGTTGAAGCCTCGATGTTCCTTCGTCATATGAAAGACGAATAGCGTCCAAATTTATTTATTACATGGCGAACACCATTCAATATACATACAACAATGGGCAAACAACATAATATTCTTACTTATGTTAAAAACGCATTTCACACGCAAGATCTGAACAACCAACCCATTCACGTCGTACACTGAGACAGATAGTAAGCGCGCTCTTCGTACTGCGCAGACATTATCCCACGGGATCAATTTGTAATATCCTACATAGATAGTTTGTCAATATAAATCAGCCTAAAATAAAATGTACGAAATACAAAGAGAAAATACCGTAGCCTGAAAAAAGTGACATTTCCAGCTGTAGGTAAACAAAGGAATCTGTAAGACCAAGTGTCGTCGTAGAGATACAAAGTCATGGCCAAAATGAAAAAATACGAGTAACTGGCAAATTATACATATTCGGTATGATACAAGTTAAATATATTTTCCTTGAAACAATTTCGAATTTTTTTATACTTACCCGCGTACTGCGCGTAGGCAGGATAGATTAGATTAATAGTTCAAAGCTCATTCACATGAAGTACGAAGCAAAGAAAACGAAAACAAGGGACCATTTAGCATGGACCTGAGTAAACATGGAACCTATGCACAGATGAGTTTCCACACAAAATTCCCAGCGCATAAAAGCGGCAAGTTAAGAAGGTAGAGGAAGAAAAGATGAATATCAGCAAAGAAGGCATGAAAATGGAAAGACGTGAAGTGGGCTAGAAAAATAGAAGTCCCGAAGGTTTAGCTAGAGCAGAGGTAACCCAACAGAGATCGTCACTCCCTATGGCATAGGGTAGACAAACCTAGCTAACCCTCTTGCCTATCTTCCGCATAGTCTCTTGCAAAGGACACCAGATATACAAGAGACATACGTAAATTGAAAGACTGGTAGCTCCCAGAATAGTTAACTTGTAATTATCTAGTGGATCGGATCTGATGCACGCTATTGAAACTAGTAAATACAAAGGTACATAATATAAAAAATCGCATTTATACACATATGTTTTACCCGGTACGAATTGTAATAAATTATTAGAAGAAGAGGTACAAATGTGGAACAGTGGTACCAATATGGAAGAACAAATGATCTTGACTTGTCGGTGCCGCAATCGAGTATAAACCACCCAAAATGGTGAACCGTCACGTGTTCCGACAGGCCAACATATTTTCTTGATGGAGAACGTCGTGATTCACAAGCTGTAAAGATGGGAAGTTTAGTCAAGGTGTATCAAAGTTTAGTCGGCAAGTATAAACTATTGCGTAACGTACTTATTATTAACTGTGTGTATGTGAAACATGTTACTTTAGAGCACAAGCATCGGAGTCAACAACCATGTATTTAATGACTGGTTTTCACATGCGCTCTGCATGTTTGAAGGTTCGGATTGCCACGATGGCGGTGTCACTAACATGGAATATCGACTTGGCGATCAAGATTATAAGTCGAGTGCCTGTTCTGCTCTGTAAGGTTTCCAGTTGAGACTAGGGGAACAATGGGGTTGCGGGAGATGTGGACACACGCTGAGTGCAGTTATTCTGGAACAGGACGTTACATTTGTATTGATAGCAAATGAAAAACTTTTTGTATCTACAGTATTATGCCATTTATTTAATAATATATTATTCTAAAATGCCAAACGAATACTATGTCAGTTTGTAATTTGACGCAATAATTTCGAATTAATTTGACATTATCAGTGGTATTCCATGTTCGTATACTTCAGTCTCCAAAAGGATTTTCTTTCAAGTGAATTTTTTTATGCCTTTCGGGTGGCCTTATGCAGTTCGTGCCTCATCAACTATTGAAGTGTTATCGTATCTTTGCAAAGTGCAGCGTTCAATAGTTTCTTTGAGTTACAGGTAACACCAAATCAAAATAGTGTTCCACCGTTATACCTCTTACTCTACACCACCATACTACTGGCTAATATAATATCATTGTGCTAGCCCCATAGGGATGGTTAGACAAGTACGAATAACATCTGACAAAAAAAAATGAAATACAAGAAACGAGACACGAAGTAAGAAGATGAGTTCGCACAACAATTAGCATACAAAAATCGTGAGCTACAATTCCGAGATGAAATGAAGAAATCAGAAACGTTTACCCAAAATTGCAACAAATTATTTTCGCACTGAGGGACCGAAGAGAATCCTGGCTGAACGCTGAGAGCTACAGCCAATGAAGATCTGATCACCCAAATAAAATGACGCGTGAACGAAATAAACTGCCCCAGCTGAATTTTTCCAAAACGGCACACTCACAAGAAAAAGGCCACTATTATACAAATAATGTCATAATCTACACGCGTAACCCCGAGTACTGCTCATTCTGCTGTCATCGGTTGAAAACATTGTTAAGGAAATGACGCTGCATCTCGTGGGGGAGCTCAAGCACTGACAGTGACCAACTGCACGCTTTTGTTGAGGAAATCTCCGAAAATCTTGCCAGCTCTCGAGAACCTTCGAGTCCCTCAAAATACACCCGTAAACTATTTCATACAGCGCATATTTCTTGACGGAAATTTGCAAGAGCCTCCCTACATGGTAAGGTACACAGCGATGTAACATTATTATTTCTACGGTTTCGATTTAGCCGCTGTTTCTGCTCAATTCAGGCTACACAAAGAAACTCGACAGCAATATAGTAAAAATTAGATTAAGTTGGAATGCGAGGATGATAAGTATCTTTTTCTTCTTTGGTGGAGTGTACACATTGAAAAACTAAACAAAAGTCTTTCTCTTGTTCCTATTGGTTTCCCATAACTGAAGTCCGTGCGTGATCTTGCCTAGCAAACACATTCCAAAGCAAAGCCCACTTATCCCACTATTTACATACACTAACGTTTGAAGAAGGAGCGCAACTGTAGGTAAGATTGTTATAATGACGGAAGTAGTTTTAGAAGCATTGCAACTTCAAATTCAATCTAGCGAATACTAGATACGGCAGAGACAGGATACAAGTCGAGAAAGTTGTTCTTGTTACGCAAAATGAAAATTCGAGTTGAATCAAACGTACAAAACAAACGGAAGAGTTTGATATCACAAAAACAAGCAAAGTCAACAGAAGATACACAAAGCGCCGAAGTAGTTAACGTTAATTCTACAGTGTTTATGATCCCGAACTAATACTGTACATGGACACAACACAAATGATAACGACGTAAAGCTTACACATCACACGAATATCAAGCTAATTTTCAGTCTAAAATAGCGTTGATGGGAGGGTTAATTCCCTTTTGAAGTACAAACATTCCTGCTATCTCATCACAAGATCTTGAATCCCCAGAATTACTCAAAAACTATCGCGTATAACTAAATGTCGCACTCACGGGAAGTGATATTGCACTCGCTTCAAGCTTCAGAGCCTCGATATACATGAGGACTAGGACCTTGCGACAATGAGTATACAAAAAACTGGAAATATTAGTTATTTTACAAGTGTTTCTTAATTGTGAGTAGCAAACTCGAGTCGGGGAAAATTGGAATACTACAGAAACATAGAAACTGAAAATGTGGGGAAAAAAACTCTACGGAAAGAACAATTCACTCAAAAATTTCTACCTTTGATATACAACATGAATTAATATGTTAACAAGAGACTAATAATGCCATTACAAATAAGCCAATAGTTTAACTGAACACACGGAGAGTTCCATTCAATAGCTTAACAATAACAGAAAAGAGCACTGCACTATTATCACACGTTCAACTCTTATCACTCCTACATGTATTTTGGATGTCACACAGTAAGGGAAGTCGCTGAATGTTCGAAACTAAGAACATCTCTGCTGAGATATTTGAAGATAACTGAAATACATTTTTTGTAAATACACAAGGTTCAGCTTTCGAAACGTATTTCAACCTCATTAAGTAACCAAAACATTGCACATAAAAACCCAGCTACAAAAATTCAACAGTGATGTAGCTTAGGATAAAATTTTCCCTCAAAAAGAACATACATTTACAGCGTTACGCATCATAAAAATTACGAACAGTTCCCGTACAAACAGTATTAACAAGAACAGGAAGTATCTTGAAAGAGGCAGGAGGAACTTGCTGAAAGATATTGACGAGTTACCGAAAAGACTCGAGCAGGTCTCTGACACACAACGTCAAGCTTCTAGCGGTAACAGAAATGCGGCCTTCCGTAAAATAAAACTACATGTAGAGCAACCCCTGATCGCAAGTGTGACTGATTCTGCAATGAGTGTGCAATGAGTAGCTGGAGGCTAATTTACTTACATTATAATAATAATGAAGGGAGAACGAAACTGAAAAGTAAAAACAAAACACACATGACACGTGACCTTCACAACCAGCGATACTGAATCGGCACGAGGTAGTTAGGAACATCTTTTAGGACCGTCATGTCCCTCAAGAACATAAACAAAAAACAAACACTATTCACACCTTTTGTATGAAGAACGAAGCACTCCGTCCAGAGAAATCAGCGGGACACGCACACGAGGTTCACGGGTCGACCGACACATGCGAGTGTTCACACAGAACGGTCGTGTGTTCACATGCGAGTGTTCACACAGAACGGTCGTGTGTTCACATGCGAGTTTTCACACAGAACTGTCGTGTGTTCACATGCGGGTGTTCACACAGAGCGGCGCAGTATGATTTAAATCCCGCACCTCCCAGAGAACTCGAACGGCAGATTATTGGCCTAGCCAAAATTAGGAGTAACTTCAAAAGGCGCTAACGACAAATTCGTGGCGAGTATTGAGCAATGGCTGCTTCAGAACTTGGGCTACATCATACGCAAGTTCCAAATAAAGTTCCACGATTTGTTAAAAATCATTTATCAAACATAAGATACTCTATAATTCAGTTTACAGTATTCTTGAAACTTAACAACAAATAACATTCACTCTCGCAGCTTCCATCAATTTACGTACAAATGATTAAGCACACATCATCCCATTCTACTGTACAGTGAAATAAAACAAAAGCACACCATAATACCAAGCCTAAGATATGTACCTATATCTTCATCAATCATAGGCAGTAAAAATACGCTACGAGAAAGACATTTTCACCTAGCGAACTAAGTCCTGTCATACCATGAGGCCACAGAAAGACCATCTCACCTACATGGAACAACGCTAACACATTAATCAATTATCTCCAGGCATATACGAAGATAAATGTTAATGAATAAAAATTTTTGGGTCCTATTTTTCACATATGAAAAATCCGAAGGACAGAGATTGGTTTGTACTTATTAATGTCACAAAATATTATTTATTAATGTTTGAGTGCCAATATAAGTTTTTATAGCAACGATCGTGTTTCTTTTTGTAAAAATCCACAGCTGACTTAATTTCGCCCATTCTAGCTGTACTGATCAATAAATCTTTCTTCACTGGAATCTTCCCGAACACTTTGAAAATAGCAAGAATAACTCTAATTTTAAAACGATGATAAACGTGTATCAATAAATGTCAATGATTGTAGACATAGGAAACACAAGGCATACAATTTTGCACAGAGTTAACAAATACGCAGAGTGCATAGAAAAACTCAGAATGGGTTCATATTAAATTAAAAATAGTGTGAATAAGGAAAATCTATGCTGATACAAGTCGCTTGCTGAATGGTGCATGAAACTAGTGAACTAATAGTGGCCGTGACTACTTTTATTGTTGGAAAATGACTATCTTCCAAGGGTTTCGTTCAACATTCTCACAGCTTTGAAATTGAATATAACTACTATATATAAAATCGGACATACACCTCAAAGTAGAATAAGAAGCTAATAGGTGAGCAGATATAGATCAAATTGTGAATTTTTTAATGAAAGGTAGAATAAGTTGAAGTACAATGAATGCTTAACATTAGCTTTATGAAAATTCAGACGTACTTTCAACAAGCTGCTTTTCTGTTCAAGTATGAGAAATAAATGCACAATAAATAGTGTAAAAACAGATATACAGCAACAAGAAATACTAAGAAAAATTGTAAAATTGTAATGTTCCACTAACAGAACAGTTGTTCTCGCTTTCAAGTTCATCACCTTGTCTTGACGATACACTTCATAAATTCACAAATTTCCAGAAGACTAATGAAAACCATCAACCATTAAAGTAACTGGACAATTCTTAATAAACTTAGCTAGCACGGCTGTTACATTTATTTACTACTTAGGTCTGGTAACGCAGCGTACAGTATCTCTACACCTTGTTCGACTGCGAAGGAATGAAATCAGAAGGAAGAGCAAGGTGACTCGGGGGCACGATTAGGTGCAGGACCTGGGCCTCAACATGCCAACAAGATCACATACACGGTAAGTCACAAAAAAGTGTTGGAGATTTTCAAATACTTATTAGTCAGTAAGTATTAAACGTAGAGAGGTTGGTTTGGACTCCCTGTAAACATCAATTGGTCTACTATTATCAGTTGAAAGATGTTGACAGGAGTGGTTTGGGCATAGTACACAAAAAGTAATTCTGATTCTTTTGCTCATTGTGCGAGTGGGCGCTACAAGCGTCAGCACTGAGCTTATTTGCTGAAATTTTTTAAATAATTGTTCATTAAAACAATTTTGTTCTTCAGCTCATAGTTATGTTTCTAATCCAACCTATGGCCACCGTTCTTTTCAAGACATTTTCAACCCCGGACTCTCGTATCTCACTTTGATTTTGAATCATTTCCGGGTTACTTTTAGGTACGTTTATATTCAAGGTGATTCGGTCACGTAAAGCGAACGATTCAATTGAAGATTTTTCGTATACTTTATTATTTACCAAAAAAAGAAAGAATTGCACAGAGTCAGGTCAGGACTGTACGGGGGCCACTCCATCCCATGCCCAACTCCAATGGCACGATCCCCAAAACCTTTGCTCAAACGGTTCCGTAAGCAAATAGCAAATTGTTCTGTGGCACGGAGCTCCGTCTTGTTGCATCCACCACACTCTATTCGACAGAGAGTTTGATCAGAAATACAAGTTAAAATAAATATTCTGTTACTTAAATAAAATAGGGGTTTTCTTGCACAGTAGGCAAAAAAGCAGTTTCTTTTTTGAGTAACTGTACTTAAATTATCCCCGTGAAAAATCACGGTAAAGACGTGAGGTTTTTACCATGAATACTGATCAATAGGCATTTGAAAATCTCGACACTTTTTAGTGACTCACCCTATATATTAACCTGATGTTCAAATTATATTCAATACAACCCCTTAAAGCATATCAGTAGCGATATGAAAGAAAATAGCATGACAAACCTGGACATCACACTCTCTCACACACTGGAAAGATGAAACAATGTAAAGGAGCCTGTCATTTTACAGAGCAGCTCCGATGGGTCCAGCGCTCCCACGCCTTCTTTCTCTCTCGCAGGGAACACGCTTAACAATGCAACAGCTGCCATGGGAGCGGAGACACACACCTGCTGTGTTGCCACACAGGCGCTTCCTATGTATGTACACTGTGACTACCGAAATGACACACATGAAAACAAGCTACAAATGTTTCCATATGGACCAGCGGTAACTGATTAACCTTTACTTTACTTTACAACCATGGAGCCGTAGAGCACCAACCACCACGCGCTGCATGCGTACACTCCTAGCTGCTTCCACAGGCACAATGCATGAGAGAATGAAGTCAGACTGTACCTCACGAAAGCGATGAATGTCGATAAAGAAATAAGATATCATTCTGACAAACCTGTTTTTAAAATTGTAGACACACAATTGAAATAAAAAAATGCATACTTCCGCCTTCAAAGCTTTTACGAGATACCTGAAAATTACTGAAGGGAAGCTATTGTGGTTGTTTCATGTTATATATCTATATACATATTACTAAAACTCTTGATTGTGAGTAATTGTGAACACCCACTCCCATGTTGTCAAACAAGGACAATAGAGACCGGGATTTACGTTCAGAAATAAGGAAGAGGAAGCTGCCCTTGAAATGCCAAATCGGATCCTGAACTCTTCTTCTGATAAATGCTAAACAGTTTAGGAGCAACAATAACGTAAATAGGTCATGCTATATGAATAGGTTTTCCAAATTAAATGCTTGGAAGTGCCCATTGCCAATCGGATCTGAAAAATTTGAATAAAATTCTACAAGAACTGAAAAGAACTAGTTGTACTTGAGCAGAAATTGCTTATTCAATTCGCTGGTAACTTCCACGACGCAGAACCAAAACACAAATGACATAGTCCTCTAAACACTACTTCTGCTCCCGCTGCACCTGCGGTGCGTGGCAGGGGAAGCATGGAGAACACGGAAAGTTTATTCGTACAAATGCCGTAACGCAAATTGAATTACAAAAATCGCACAACCTCTGCAAGCGTTGGCACAGCTACCACAATAGGTCGAAATACACAGTAAATTTCCGAAATAAAATGAACAGCACGTTTCGAAACTGGAAATAAACTGAAGATCACAACGACAAGAGAAACGCCCATATTAATAATGCATTAGACATCCACACTGGAGCGAGAAGCCCCATCATCAGAGTGGTGCTAATTATCAGGCAACCTCTGCTTACTGTAACACAAATTGATTATGCACCCAATATGAAACTGCTTTTGAGCTGCCGACGTCAGATTATTTGTTATTAAATTCATAAATAACACTGACACGGAGTAGCAATCATGGCTCAACATGGGAAACACTGGTGAAGGGTTCAGGGCAACGACTGAGAATGTTTTAATGGCTCGTTTGAAAATAGGAAATACAGAACATTCAAATCATACTAGGTAGTTCTCTTTTTGAAATAAAAATTATATTTTAACTATGAATAAAGCGGTGTCAATTATTTCAGAGGCGAATTCTAGAGTGCCAGTTCACGATTCACTGGACAACTGAGCGCATCTACATCATAGTAAGTAACGAAGTAGGAAATAACACAAGCAGCCAAAGGCAAGCCCCATACGACATTGGCACACTCACGAGATGCGCCCACCATACTCAAATAAATTAGCTTACTCTAAAGAAAATAACACTCACCGCCTTCTGGCATTGGATTGGTTCTAAAAAAATTGCAGTAAGCAAGTCCCGGACTATCCACGTTGAACATCAATCACCGACTCGCACAGCGAGAGCAACCTAGTGCTTTGACCACAGCATGCAACTAATTCGGAAAATATTGCGTAAACATTACAGTTAACAAGGCACAAGTGATACGGGTGACATCGACTAGACCATGCGTTGAAGAGTTCATAAATCGTCCACGTAAAAATGTACTCGCTGTTTAACATTAAATGGCGATAAAAAATCCTGCGCTAAATTATGTACATCATAGTAAGTAATAAACAAGATCCGTTGCTATAAAATGTATATATTTGAGTCACGAGGGTCTGTAACTCGGGTTCCCGCACAGGAACATGCGAGCGTGCAGCTGATCATGCGTGAGAGCTACCAAGGGAGGAGAGATGATCAAACTATGTTAACAGGTGGGGCTTCTTTCAGCGCTTGCTGCTTGTTTTCTTGAACACGGAATGTCAACCAGGAGTACACGATGCTCCCGATCACACTGCAACGAGGAAAAAATTATTATAAACTGTAAAGTATTTGAGAACAACGCGCCACACTGAACAAAATACTTTACTAGATCACACTGTAAAGTATTTGAGAGAAACAACAACGCGCCTTTATTTCATCAATGCCTCTCGTAATTTTACAACTTTTATCGTGGTTATTTGAACATGGATAACCCAGCATATTGCGGGATGAATACTCTCACGCAACAGTAACAAAGCCTCACCTGATGTTGAGACCAATAAAGTTGTACCTCACCTGATATTGAGACCAATAAAGTTGTACATGGAGAATATGTAGTCTCCTCCAATCATCATGCCCAAATAGGTGATGATGATGTTTTTGAGGCACCCTATGATGGTGGTGGTGAGCGCAGAGTTGTATTGCGTGCACAGCATCACAGAGTAGCTCAAAATGAAGCCCATCACACACGACAATATGAATTGTATCAGGAACAGCGGGTTCGACCAGTCCTCAAAATGGTATGCCTGCCAGCCAACCAGACAATGTATTAGTCTCAAATAGGTACTTCACAACAGAATCTGGTGGCGGGAATCAGTCACAAGGTTTGTTCTTGGGTTCACCCATTCGTGCATATATTTGCCTAATAGAAAAGTGACGTAGAACTTCGCCCAAGTTATTCATTAAAAATAATAGCCCGCAATTTTGAGGCGACCATTTTAATTAAAGCTGTCTCATTAAATATTCATGTTAGGCGATGGTGGTAAGTACCTCCGTTCTCTAGCGACGGCGACTCTACACAGTCACCTCATCAAATGTTACCTCGCTGGGAGTCCCTGCCTTTAAGTACAATGATTCGTATAATTATTTTTTATTAGTGTCGTTCAAAAACTGTTTATAAAATTTGAACAGACAGCTCATGATAACTTCGAACATCATATACCTACTAAATCATACACATGAAAAAAATATGCAGCAAGTTTGAGGTATCATTTCGAATCATGAACATAAGAGTAGAGAGCTCACCAGTTCGAGCTCTCCGTTGTAGCACACCACAATCAGCAGAAATGGAAACATGAACAAGGCGTTGTAGAAGAGCAAGCCGTACTTGCCCAGCTCTTTGCTGTCCAGCTTCTGCTTTGTGTACACTCCGTTGGCAGCAGTGAACACGTCGTTTGCGAGTACGAACACGTACCCTATAGCGTCAAACGCAAGGTCGTTTCTGAGAATAATAGAAAATGATTACAGATTCTCCACACGGACTTTCGGAGAAAATATTTCTGAATTCCCCCTCTATTTTATCATTGACGAAAAAAGTTAACTTAGGAAGACGTAGCCCCTAGCACTGATGCTAAATGCTCTACTCCATGTTCTTTCTCTGATTGCTTTCAGTTTTAATCTAAGATGTCCAGGTGCATTAGGACAGCACGAGTGGCAGTGCGAGTTTTTCACAGGAGATTTTCATCTTATTAGGTCCTTCTTTTGGGCAATAACGAAAAACAATGAAATAAGCTAACTGTTCGATATTAATTATCATATTGAGGAGAATACAACAAACGTAACTTTAGCAAATAGGTATGAAGAAAACATGGAATTAAAAGATCGTGTTATAGTGAAGTTCAAAACGTGGGTTTGGTGCGTCCTGCAGTCTGGCGGTCGCTGCACACCCCACACAGCCGCACAAAAATAAAGTTCATTCCTCCTGCAAATGTGACACATCCAACACCAAGGGAATTATAATAACTAAAATACGCAATACTAGTTTGCTGAGTGTAATACATTGCGATTTATTCTAGATGTGTTCTGTATGTAGCTAGTTATTGTGGCAACATCACCATCCTGCGAGCAGCTCCTTCGAACACTCCTGGGAGACCGCCTGTCTAAGTTGGCCTTCCACCACGTTAGTATGCACTCAAGTCGTGTGTACGTGCCATGTATTTCAGGCTCGGATAACTACTCTACTGCTATTCTATTTCTATCTTGCTAATCTGTGTCTGACTAGTTCTCTATTTTCTACAATACTTATCTGACCGTGTCTCAGCGATGTATAGTACGCTAGGAAATGTAGGCGAGAGATTAAATATTTCTATGTCTATTCAAGTATTATATGCATCGCTGCACTACCGACCAAGTGAGAGATGTATTAATCCTGAGCTAATAGGCAGCCCCACCAGACACTTAGCTTGTTATAAGATTTTACTGGAACTGTGGTCGGTACAAACCAAGATAGCGCCCTAGCTCAACCCTAAAAGGGCCAACTTGTTTTTAAAATGAACGATGTCTTGCGTAAACGGTCGTTCATATTTTGTTCATTTGAGTGTATTTTCAGCCTAGTTTTGAACGAAGCGGTAAGAATTCAAGACTAAACCATACTAAAGGAAGGATAAAGAGTCCTTGCAGTGGTCCTAACATGGGTTGAGCCAGGGAAACACGAAGGCGACGAGCCACAGCGCATACCGTCACAACAAATGTTACTGGCAGAGAGGTGCACGTGTAATTCTAGCAACTGAGCCTCACATTTTCGTGGCTAATAAATGAGGGGAAGCAATGTTACTTCATCACTGGAGACCAAAAAAGTCTCGGAATTGACTGTTGATGGTAATTTCTAGGGATTTACGGGCGAATTCTTGAAAATTCTCCCAGGAACACAGAGCACATCAGCCTCAAACAACGTAAAGAGCTGCAGGGCAGGAGCGCCACGAGCCTCAGAGGTACTCACAGGGCAGCGATGATGGAGCCCAGGATCATGGCGTACACCGTCAGGCTTACAGACCAGGGCGCGGACACGCTGTCGGGACACCAGGGTGTATACAGCGAGACAAGTAACCAGCAAGCCTAAAATTTCACATCAGCACGAAACTTCCAGCTAGAGTTCCTTCGTTACATGACAACAGCGGCAGACACAACCTGAACTTTAAACAAGGTTGTCACAAAATTATGACGAAGAGCCGCAATTTTACTGTGAATATTGAACCTGCTGTGTACTAGATCTACATATAATAATATGCACTGTACGAACAAATTTGAGAAGAAAATTACCGTCGTCTGACATGTTCTGCAGGTTAGATTTTAGTCGGAAGCTCCCAAGCCACACGGAATGCGATCTAAAGAGAGCGAAAAAATCAAACCATTCAGCATGGACTGTAGAAAATGTGGAGCCTCTGCATAGTGTGATCCCACGCAGGATACTTCGTATATAGGAACGGCACGTTAAGAAACACGATGAAGAAAAAACAAAAACGAGATAGCTAAGGCGTGATAATTGAAGGAAGTAAAGTGGGCACGAACGAAGTCACGAAGGCCTTTCTATAGCTGAGGTGACCTAACAGTGTTTACCTGGGGTTGCCGGTCCCCATAGCATGCGACAGACAAACCTAGATAATCTAACGCTACTGCCTATTCTATGCTACTTGAGGAGCAGGCTCTACAGAATTAAATCACAACATGAAAAGTAAGTCATTGCTTCCGTGATTTTTTCGAAGATAGGGTACGGGAGATCAGCCAAACGTCTTCCTCATAGATGATGTACAAAATATTTATTGCAATATTTTGCTAGCTCTAAGGTTAGGTCCCGCTTCGCAGACCATCACGACTGGGATTACTTTGACAAAAACATTTCCAGGTTAAAATCCAACAAAAACTATACATTCTCTTCCTCAAAGTCTGTCCTCGGTTTTGCGGTGTAGACAATACTCGGAGCTACTTGGCATACGGAAAATTTTCTTTGGAATCGGGTTCATTAAACAAGCAGGCCTGACGCTGCAGCTAGTCAACACATGCGTACGCATCATACTATAATGAAGTAACCATGTAACAACAGGCCATGACAAACAACACCAACGTACAATAGAAGCACCAAACTATAGATCTCGTTAAACGTCACTTCTGGAGCCTCCTTTTGCACAGATCAAATTAGCCCGAGTGCTGCACATAAGAACAGCAACTGAATGGAGGACTACGTGACGTCATCACTCACTACGTGACGTCATCACTCACTACGTGACGTCATCACTCACCCTAGCACAAGCCTCTCGCCGATCATGGTCATGAGGATGGAGAACCTCCTGAGGACGGTGAACATGGGCAGACTTAGGCGCTTGGTGCCGCCCAGGCCAAACACTTGGTTCCCGATGAAGATGAGAGGCAGAGGCCAAATTTTGGTGACTATGTCGTGGCTGTAGCGAGGGAAATCCACTACCTTCAGTTGCCGACCAACGAATAAGACGGCGATCGTGGCGGCCATCTGCAAATAACCACTCATGAAACCGTCCGGTGATAGTGTATTACCTGCACACCCACGTGTTTCAACTTATAAAGGACTACAAGACAATCTGGGGAGAGTATACCATCACCAATTACTCTAAGCGGTTGATGTATTATTATATTAGTTAGTTTAAAATTCTCATCCACATGAAATGTGATACGAAGAGAGCGAAGAAAAGAAGGGACCAGTTAGGATGGACTGTAGAAAACGTGAAATCTATTCACAGGTGTGTTTTCACACCGGATTCCCTTCGCATAAAAGCAACAAGTTAAGAAGAAAGAGTAAGAAAAGACAAAAAAGAGATAGTGAAGAAGGTGTGAAAACTGAAAAAAGTAAAGTGGACACGAAAGAAAGAAGTCCCGAAGGCTTATCTATAGCTGAGGTAAAGCGGTTGGTGTAACAATCCGACTATATCACTTGACTTCCGACCTGAACCCAGAATACAGAGCAAACTTAATATTCAATGCCCGTACTTGGGTGCCTTTCGATACTGACTGATCGTATGAAAGGCCCTTCAACGCCGGGCGGTGGCTCGTTGAACTCCGTTGATATGGCGCTTATTTTTTAAATCTGAGCTTGAGGAAGTTGTTAGCATAGATCGCATAGATCAGGTGAGGTGACACCGGTGTCGTGCGGCCACTTCTGGCATCTGCTGCAAGCGCTAACCTTCACTCAAAAACAACACGAAATAACGGAGCACTTTCCAACGAGCTTCGTGTGAAATCAAGGATAACGCCACAATGAGACATCCAACTTCGGTCGTAATGCATCCGTGCAGAAATTGCACGTTGGGTAAAAATAATATTTAGCGAGCTGTTTTGCGTATTTTTCTGGTAGCATGAAATTACTTATTCCAAGAATTCCGAAATCAACGGAAGTATTGACCTTCACCACCATTACTGAACTAAGACCAATCGTAGCTTTCAGAGGCTTTTATTCTTTACCGAACCCATTGACTTCAAAATTCACTTCTATTGAGGATGCCACTAGTTCGTTTCAAAAAGCTCAATGGAGCCTCGTTGCATGCGCACATTCAGGTTTTTGAACAATGTTAAACGCATCCTTATCGCCAAAATATTCTTGCATGTTAAGGGTTAACAGCACGCGCTGTTTTTCAACTGAACATCACAATAAAAGTTACGTCTTCGATTTCTAGAATACGACCAAATCGAGTCACAAATGCCTTATTCATGAAATTCACCCCGAGTTCACGCCTTACTCGATCAGGACTTGATGTTACCTCGAATACTGAGCTAAGAGCGGCGCTCAGCACAAATTTAAGTGAGCGCGTCGTCGCGACGAAGTCTACGCCACTGAAACAATGGAAAAATTTGTACTACTAATATTACTCAAACGAACAAGTGAGCTGAGCGCATCTGACGACGTAAAAAGCACGCGCTAAGATAGCGGTCACGCTGAGTAAAATTGAGGGGAATTAGCTCGTCGTAACGCGCAGCTGTGGACGCATTTTAATGTCAACAATTGCAGCGTAATACGAGGTGATGATGCACCAACTCCCAAGACACAAGGTCTAGAATGAGAGCAGGGGGACACTCTCCCCCTCAGAAGCAGCGCTGAGACATAATTATTATTCTTAGTTAGTTTCAACCTCCTTAGCCACACGGAATGCCTTAGCAACAGCGGAAAGAGGAGACCGTGTAGTATTGAATTCAGATAACGTAGAGCCCATGCTCAGGTGTGTTCTCATACATGATTCCCTTTGCATAAAAAAAACAGCAAGTTAAGAAGGCGGAAAAAAAGAATAATTAGCGAAGAAGGCATGAAAATGGAAAGACGTAAAATGGGCACTAACGATTAAAATCCCGAAAGTCCTCGCTGTAGCTGAGGTAACCTTAAGCAGGGACAATTCTCTCTCAGCAGCAGGAGAACACATTCACACTGTCACACAAACACTACGAATAAAAAATAGTTCCTAGAATATAAATCTAAATCCTTAGGAGTGCACATGAAATCCCGTAACAGGAGCAGTGGCTCATCATATCCGCACGCTTAATCCGCCAATGCCCCAGATGGCTGTGCGTTTCGGTTCCATAATTATGCAGCCAGTTTTCTTGCAGAAGTAAACGCTGTCACATTGCATGTATCCCTAAGGCTGTAGCTACCTTTGCGCAAGAGAGAAATGCGGTCTTAGAGCCAAAATAATTTAGTAATTAAAGGGTTAACGCTTTTATCTCGGCTGGTGCATACGTGGGGTAGGCAGAGCTCTTGTTATTGCAAAGGCTATCATCTCACATACTGGGGGGGAAGGGATAAGGAGGCCTGGTGCAACTTGTTTAGCGAATTGTAACGATTTGTAATATGTAAACACGTCACTTGAATTTTATTTTAAGCAATGAGTGCATTTCTTTTTCGTTGGAATATAAAACTGACGAAATTTTGTCACTTATTTTCAAGTTCCAAAAATATTAACTCTCTCAAGTAAGTGACCAAACATTCCCACGATGGTGAATCAAGCCGCGCACTTACAGCAAATAGTAATGCAAGGCAAACAGTGAAGCCTAGAGTGAAAAAATTAAAAGACTTTGCAGACCTTCAGCGGAATGCACCTAAACTGGGAGTATTAAAAAATGAAATTGCCTGTCAGCGAAATTTATCTAAGCACAAGTGTGTTCTGACACCGGACTTCCAGGTGTTCTTACATTAGTCGCAGCTATTCTGGTCAGGTGGTCAGACTTTCATTCATTCATAAACTGCACACGTACCTGGCCGACGGCCACCACTTGGAAGGACGGGAAACTGAAAAGGAAAGTAGAGCGCGTCAGCAAAATTGTAGCGAAATTCACTGGCGAACAAGAAAGAAAGATGTCGGGCTCTGACTTGACTTCACCATACAACAGAGCACACGTTCTAGAACCACAAGTGTTTCTCCAACTAGAACGCGAGTTTTGCGTAAGCCTAACGCCTAACCTGTAAGAAATTCTGGTGGATAAACGCGACTATCTCGCACCTAAGAGTGGGCCAAGAACTCATAGGATGGCAGTTATGAAGTGAAGTTAACATCAAGCATCACAGTTATGAAGTGAAGTTAACATCAAGCATCACAGTTATGAAGTGAACTTAACATCAAGCATCGCAGTTGTGAAGTGAAGTTAACATCAAGCATCACAGTTATAAAATGAAATTAACATCAAACATTAGATGATACTGTACAACAAGCACTGGATGGCACTGTACAACAAGCACTGGATGGTACTGTACAACAAGCACTGGATGGTACTGTACAACAAGCACTGGAGTCGCACTAAAATAGAGGAGCCAATTCAGATCTCCCGGCAGTGCGACAAGCAAGGCTGCTACGTCCAGCTTTGGGGAGCCGTCAGAGGCTTCAGACTTCATCACGCAGCGCCAGAGATCAGCACTCACACCTACCGTACGTGTCACTAGGAAGGTATTGAATAACTTAGGCCCAACACAAAAAGACATACACAAAAAGCCTTCCAGTCAACGTACACGCATGGCGGAACACCTACGCGATATCATTTTAACGAAATAATCCACAGCCGACCACCCCATCCGAGCCAAACACCTGCCACTCAGAGAACAGTTGTGCTGGTTTTAATTGACAATACCTGCAGCTCTAATATCGAGCTCTTCATTCCAGGCCGATCAGATCAGCGTGCGCTCAGGCTATAAAACGAGGCGATATGGAGTGCTCCCACCACCCGGAAAACTAGAGGGACAACCTCCGATGAAGTGGCATACGGCACATGGTCACTGACTTTTGCTTTCTATCAAATGCGAGTGAAATGAAGGTCTCGTCACCATGATGGTCAGAGCTCTTCACTGCACTTAATATCGTCCTGGGCCACGATACAAAACTTCTGGGTGCGCTAAAACGATGGTAATAAAATTATAGGATTCTAAAGGAGTTCGTTAGCGTAGTTATGTCATTAATGTGTAGATGATTCCGACGCTAATGATATTTATTTATTTTAAGAGTTACATTACATATAAACCAAGTTTTTTAATAGCTGTAAATCGAAATGCTATCGCTTAAAAAAAGTAAGAGTAATTCGCTAATCCAGAAAATATTGGTCGTTTGTCGCAAAACGCATGGAAAGTTATGAAAAAAATGTAAGAAACTGGCGCAATCGACCAGCTCAAGGCAGAAAACGGTCCATTCTGACATCGAAACTCATCAAAAGCACGCGAGAAAAGGGGACACGAAATCCTTGTCGCTCTGCAAGAAAATTCGCCGCAGTGGCAGAGGCAAGTCAAACTTCAATGCATCGACTCTAGGCGAATCTCGAGGGCTTACAAACATCAGTGAAAGAATGAGACTCAACAGACGTTGACACCATCTCAATCTCATGGCGAGAGGCACGCTGCCACTTTAGTTTCAATTGAGAAGAAATTTGACGTTTAGCGAAGTCTCAACCGTCAGAATGGAAAGGTATGGGGCAGAGATGGGTCAGTGGAAGGCACAAGTGTGAGTCGACGTCAAGCTTCACTGCCTGTGATGGTATGGGCTACCATCACTGGTACTGGGGGGCGTCCTCTCTTTTGGGGGAAGGGGGCTAAGTTCAACAGCCAGAGTTATTTCCGCCACATTTAAGAAGCAGAACTGCTGCCGCAGGTGCGTGGACACTTGGATGGCAAATTTTGAGACCTTCAACAAAACTCCGCTATACGCACTGCTCCAAAATGACCCAAGTTGGATTCACGCACGCATTCTGGCGTTCATCAGGAGGGGTGGATGACCCTCGTGTAGTCCGGATCTGAACCCACTTGATTTTTCGGTATGATTTATTTTAGTGAGAGCAAAGATCTCCTCGTGCATCGCTCGACGATCTCAAAGCCAAACTGCGTCGTAAATGGCTCTGATTTCACAAGATGTGTTGTCCGCCGCTTGTCAAGCCTTCCAAACACGACTCCAGGATGTTATCAACTATAGATAACGGAGATCATTTTGAATAAATATTTTTCATTATTGTTGATACATCCTCCACCTGCAGTTCATAAAATTAAAATTTCATTTTCCCTGCTTTCTCACCGAGAAACGTAACAAAATTTGCGTTCGCATTATTTTGGGGCACGCTGTACTAATGGGAAAACCCTGATCAGAATACACAAGTAAAAAGTGGGGAACATGACCGACTACAACCCTGCGGCCGTTTACAGGCGAGTTGCATCAATTCCAGCGTTCTGCGGTATTGTGAAGCATTAACTTGAGTGAACTCTGCACTGAAGTTAGACCGGAAACGCCTGGATGACAACAGCAAGGCCACGAACAGCGAAGAGGAGTCGGAGGCAGGTCCTGCCGTGCCCCGCAGCCACGCACGCAGGCCCCGCAGCCACGTCCTCAAGTCCTCGTCTGACCTTGACTTTCACTGTCAACAGCCGCTCCCGCTGCACAGTACAGGGGGAGGGGGGAGAAGCATGCCTGGACCCACAAAAACATGCGCGATCAGGTGAAGAAGCAACCAACCGGACCGAGGTGGGCTGCGGCAGCACCGCGGGCACAACCACCGATGCGGAGGGGGAGAAAAAATTTCTGGCTCCGGCACTGTTTTTTTTTATTGAATTATACTCACTACTCAATGCCCGAGGCTTTAAACTGTGACTCAGGCCAACTGAAATGTGCGGCTCCAGCTCATACCAAGTATAATATACTGATTAGCGGCTCCGGCTCCTCAGTCCCTGGACACAACGACTACATCGATGAATCCAAGGTCGCCGAGATAGAACTCTCGTGAGGCACACAAAGCCAAAAGAAAAGAAGAAAGCGAACTGCTAAACTCTAGAACAGATCAGCTCACACCAGCAAATCTGACACTGAACTTTAGCCCTCAGTGTATTCTTATTTTAACACGATCGTGCGTTAGGTTGGGCCATCGAGCCTTCAAAATTGGTGCAAAAAATTCAACAGCGAGTTTAGTTAGCACTGATGGGTAAATCAAGAGAATATGCAATTCTCTATGCACGATCCTGAATAATGAATAATTATGAGTAAAAACTGAGTGTGGACTCGGCAATATCAATGCCATGATCGGTATGACACTTAATATTATACCTGAACGTGCGAAAAATACTAGCCAGGCCGTCAATGAAATGACGGTAACTTCTTTCACCCTCTTTCTCAACCCTTCATCTCTACATGGTCCATTATACAACGTACACTGATGCATTATATATTGGGAGCAATAAATATCCGATACATGGTCAAAAGTTTACTTACCATAGTTGCACAGTAGCAGAGTAACTGACAATCGAACATCTCATACACATTTTCGTACGCTGAATACTAATTCGGTATCAGAATACACAAATCGTCACACATTACTAAAATTATAGCAAGAATATCAAATGAACGTTTCAAAAAGTACTAGACACATCTATGGAAAGCAGTTAGTATTTGGTGGTATGAACTTTCGACGCCAGTGCAGCTGTCATTCCTTTGTAATACTTCAAAGGTTCTTGCATTTATTAGTGGGTATCTTCACCCATGCTTCTTGGCATATTATTTTTTCAAACCTGCTAAATTTTTGAGACCCTTTTCTGAATCCTTACTTTTAATTCTTGCAGTAGGTTTTCGAAAGGACTTAGCTGTGACGACTGACTTGGCCATCCCATAAACTTTATTTCCTGCTTCTGAAACCAGGCTGCAGTGCCCTAAGCCGTAATTTTTGACTCGTTGTCTTGCTGCAATGGCCATCCTCTCGGTAACTTCAAGTCGCTGGTACACTGTACGAGATTATCGTTCAGAATCCTACGACACATCCGAGCATTCGTTTTCCTTTCAATAATAAGGAATTTACCACGAACTGCAGAGGAAAAGCAGCCCTATATCATTCTGCTGCCTCCACCAAACCTCCCTGTTGGTGTTGTATTATTAGGATCATGAGCCGAGTTTCTCTGCCTCCCTACGGGACACGCGATTCCGCCCAAATAACTCAATCTTCGTCTCGCCAGACCATAGTACAGTGACACAAAAACTTGCAAGCTTCTCTAAATGCGCTTAGGCAAAAATTTACACGATTTCGGAAATGAATTGGTTGCAACAAATGTGTTTTTCTCGGTGTGCGAGAACGGAATTCCTTGTTTCTGAGAACTGTTCGAATTCTGTTGCGGCATACATAAAGGGAAATCTGCGCATAAGGTGTGTTCCCACACAGGATTCCCTACGCATGGAAACAACAAGTCAAGAAGGCAATGAAAAAAAAATAGAAAAATTCTCAGCGAAGTAGGCATGGAAACATATGTAAAAAAGCGAAGTGGGCACGAAAGATAGAAGTCTCGAAATCTTGGCTAGTGCTGAGGTAAGCTAACAGTGCCCTCCCTGAGGACCCCAGTCCACAGAGCATAGGATATACAAGCCTAGCTAACCTAACCCTTTTGTCTATGGGCTATCCTGTGCCCTCTGAGGGGTCGCATGAAAATAGCGGGTCACTCACTTCCTAACGTTGAGTCTATAATGCACTCATTCGCGCGTGCTAGGCTAGTGTCATCAATTGAAGTAGGAAAATTCCCGCGTGCTAGTGTAGTGTCATCAATTGAAGTAGGAAAATTCTCGCGTGCTAGTCTGGTGTCATAAATTGAAATAGGAAAATTCCCGCGTACTAGTCTAGTATCATAATTTGGAGTCGAAAAAGCTTCCAAATCTCCCAACTAAATTATTTTTACATTCGTTTTTTACCATTCGTACCACAAGCCCCCACACACCTCCCCCCACTTCGCACATCAGCCCAACAACACCTGCTGAAATGCACTGTCCAGCCTGAGGGCTGCTGTCCGTCTCACAGCAGAGGTAAAACTAATACACTCGACAGCACAAAACCAAGTTTCAATTTCCAAACAAACGATTTTTATGCCAGGATCATAAGTGCAGTATTTTCGTCCACAGAGCGAGGAAAATCTTTTAATTAATGTGCGAGTATCATTGCTACGGCATGCGTCCCATACGCAGCGTATCAGTGGAGTACCCACACCATAGACGGACATAAACAGAAGTGCGTCTGGTCAAGTGGTCACGAGGGTTACGTATTATCTACACGTCAGGGTTCTATTTTAAACAAAAGGAAACTATTTCCCAGTACACCTGAAAAAAATCATTAATCAACAAGAAATACAGCCTCAACCCACAAGTGCATGACAAGCTCTGACTCCAAACTGAATAACTCAATATCTCTAAGCCCAAACAACAGTCAATACAAGCCATGAGTGAAATGAACTGAGCATCAAAAAACAGTGACAGCACAGCACTAAAGATGATGTCACGCACCTGATGTAAAACTCTCAAAATGAGTCACCGTCGCCATCACCGTATCCTCAACTTTAAAACCTGAGTTGTCACCAGTATGTGATTTAAAAGTTAATAATATTTTACGGGGTGACAAAAAAGTCCCGTCACGAATAATATTCATTTCAAGTATTAAGTGATTTTAGTGGTGATCTTCAGTCCCTGAATAAAAAAAAACAAGGAGAATTCTTCCTTCGCAAACACTCCTGTTTGGACCATGACACGTAAGTTTTCCAGTTCGGCTGACGTTCCTGATGTTCTCAAGCATTACTGACCACTCTAAGTGAGAACTATCATTTTCACGATTGATTGACAGCTTGTTCAAAGGTGAATATATATTTTCTTTTCGGTGAACACAACAGAGTCAAGACCATGAGCTGCGACCAGAGGCATCAAAGAGCGACATCTTTTGAATCGGTTTTCCCTTACGGCGTTTGTTAGCGAATAGCTGCCTCTCATTTTCAGAGAGGCGAGTCCCAAGTCTCTTATCACCAAAGGACAAATTCCCTCGATACACTGAGCTCTGCAGGCATTTTTGTCATGGACCTCAAGGGATCTCTTGTAACTGTTTTCTTGATTTTCTGGGTCGTTGCGGTTCTTGGACGGTCACTTCTGGTGTGATCTTTCACGCTACTGGTCTTCTTATAACGGCAAATCGTTCAGTATACAAACTAAGCTTCTTTTTAATTCGAGCTCTTTCAAAATCTCAGTTGCTGACTTTCTTTCTCGGTGAACCTCAATGATAGTAGAAAGTTAACTTGCCATTGCTGTATTGCAATAATTCGTATAAATGGCGAACTAATTCTTACAATGAGTTAAAGTTCATACTAAATATTTTCAAACTTGAAGATTTTAGATGTATTAGCTTACATTGCAGTACTTCACCCATTTGAAATAAATTTGTCGCAGAACTTTCGTGTCACCCTATGAGAGGCGGGACACGTCATCACACACGGCGTGCGTGCTGCTGGCCAGGCACACAGACTCAGCGGGTGTCCAGCGTGATGACGTCATTGTAAGATCACACAAAAAGATACCGTGGGACTGCGCTGCCACAAAAGCCATCGTCGGACTACCCCGTCACCTTACACTGCGCTGTCGTCGGGGCACACAACCCAACCACAAATCTAGGTGCTGGTGCACGGTTTACTTGGTGGTGCGTGGAGATGAGGTTCGCGCCACGTACCAGAAATAAAGTGGCTCGCGGCGTAAAATAAAGTGGCTCGCGGCGTAAAATAAAGTGGACCGCGGCGTAAAATAAAGTGGACCGCGGCGTAAAATAAAGTGGCTCGCGGCGTAAAACAAATTCAACCCATGTTTGAGCTGTCGCAGACGAGTCTATTTGCACGAAATATTTGGAGACGATCACAAACATCGATAGATTCGATAGACGCATATTTTGCACGGGGATTAAGCTAGGTATCAGACTCTTCACAGCTGTGGTGCTAAATTATGGGACATTCGACTCTTTAGCACCTGTGCTCTTTAGCACCTGTGCGCACATCACAGCTGCAAGCAGCGAACTCAACACAGGAGGCTTATATGCTCAACCGTCCCCTGCAATCGGGATTGAGTTGGGAATGTGCTGTAAATTGCTGAAATATCAACCTTTTATTAGTTTAGTAACCAAGCATTGGGTAATAATTCTGAAAGCATGGTTAGTGAAATAATAAATCCAGTGTACTTTGAAACCATTTATTTCACAAGATGAATAAATGGGCTTCTCTTATTATAATAGATCGTATTTGTTTGTACAAGTGCAACGCTCTCCGGCAACAAGCAATGTTTTTTGGTGGCTACGCCTTGCCGTTTAATGATGGATTTCATACCCACTCATACATCCTTCCTAATAACCTCCGTACGCGCCCCGAGTCTGGACCTGGCCAGAGGTGCGGTGCCGTGCGAGAGAAGACATCGAGGAAAATATTGCGGACGTGAATCGTTCTTCCGGGAGCCGATTAGACGTTAAGGTACTTCAAAACTCCCTATCCACGTGTAATAAGGTCCAAATAGAGCGAAGAGAAGAAGGGACCATTTAGTATGAACAATGAAAACTAGGAATCTATGCTTCAAGGTGTGTTCCCTAACAAGATCCCGGTGCAAAACAAAAAGTTAAAGGCGAAGAATTAAAGACAAGAGAGAGACAGCGATGAAAACATGAAAATTGGAAGAAATAAAGTGGGCACGAAAGGTAGAAGTCCCGAAGGCATATATAAGCCTGGGGCAACCTAACAGAGCTCTCCTGGGGTCGCCAGTCCCCATAGCATAGAATAGACAAACTTGTGTAACAAAACCCTATTGCCCATACGATAAACATGAATTGCCTATACGATAAACACGCGACAAAGAAACCAAACCCCATTGCCCATCCTACGCCCCTGAGGGGCGGGAAGCATGAGTGTATATTGCCCCTCGCTAAATGTATATTGGTTGTGTATGGCTCGAGTGGGACGGCACGGATTGGCTTAGGGGTCATAAATAAAATGACATGCACATTGGACTGCGCTGCCAATTTTCACGTCCTGTAAATACGAACGCACGCAGCGGGATGTCCAGAAACGTGTGCGAATTGTGGGCTTCCTTAGAGTCAGAGGGCGGAAATAAGCGGCACAAAAGAACGATTCACCAGAGTCAGTTAACACAAGTTTGGGAAGTGACTCGGGGGAACCGCAATCCCTTGTTGGAGAGGCGACCAACAGGAACCGCAATCCCTTTGTGAAGCGACCAACAGGAATCGTAATCCCTTTGTGAGGCGACATACAGGAATCGTAATCCCTTTGTGAGGCGACCAACAGGAATCGTAATCCCTTTGTAAGGCGACCAACAGGAATCAGAATCCCTTATCTGTGAGGCGACCAACAGGAATCGGAATCCCTTATCAGTGAGGTGACAAACAGGAATCGTAATCCTATCCTTCGCTCGTATTTTGAACGTAAAATTCCACGTACCCTGACTTTTCCCGCGGTGATGCAGAGCGACTTTTAAGTCACACAGCAACTAATTAGGCAGCGCAAGAAATTTTTCGTAATTACATATTTCTACAACGAAACCTAAAATTCCAAACAAAGCCGTCAATATCCAAACCTTGCAGCATCGAAGAGAATGTTCAGCTACCATTCATTAGCCTTTCACTGATGTTTTCACTCGAGTACCGAAAATTCTGGCCAGAACAGCTCATACGTCGCCCGCCTCCTCCGATGACGCGCATCAGCCAATTAAGCGATCGCTTGTGTGACGAGGCACGTTTCGAACCTCATTAATTAAGAATTATTCTCCCATTGCGACACAGGAATGCAGGTTTTCTGGACAGATTAGCCCGGCAACGAGAGGCCCCACGAATGTGTGCATTGGTGACACGTCACAGCCGGCCGACGATGGTGTACTTGTGGTGAGGTCATTTCACGTTGGTGAGGTCATCTCACGTTGGTGAGGTCACCTCACACGTGCCACGTGCAGCAGGAAGCAAGTGCTGCCTCCACGCACGCGAGACTCACGCGTGCAACGTGCAACACGGCCCCGAGGGCTGCACACAGCGTGCAACACAGCCACCAGTGCAGCCTCAGGGCTACTATCAGAATATCAAGTTGTCCGGAAAGGTCTCAAAACTTTCCGTTTTCAAAATGGAACACTGTGCTTTAGGAGGCGAGCAAATCTATTAAAAGATCTTTAATTGCGATAGCTGGTCTTCCTATAAATTTAGCGGTGCATTCACACTTCGTAACCGACAGCGACCGTGTGACTGTAACAACCACCCCGGCCACGAGCTGGTGAGGGTTACTTCAGTGGCTCATTAAGGAGTTAAGCAGACAAGTTCAGTGCATCGCCAGGCGATGCTGGGATAGCGCAGGCACCGAAATGTCCGTGAGACTTGGGGAGGGAGGTAGGTGCCCTGAGTCTGGAATGTGGCAAGTCATGCCGTCTGAGGGGCGCTGTGGTGGGCACGTCTGTGTGTTGGAAGGCTGTGCCTGACACGTCTGTGTGTTGGAAGGCTGTGCCTGGCACGTCTGTGTGTTGTAAGGCTGTGCCTGGCACATCAACACGCCACGGCACATCGCACGTCTACTCAAAAGTGCAGCATCGACTGCTATCAGACAATTCATAAAATAATAGCATGAGGCACCAGGCTCACAAAGTTCACCAGATTTGAGCGCCAAGGCTTGTACAGTACCACCCGTACACGGAGCACTACAAGCCCGCACGCACACAACCTCAATAACCACAATTAAAACGCACACGGACCACAATTAAGACGCACACGGGCGTCACTCAGGCCGTACATGGGAACGCGGCAGCCGTCGGCCACCAGCTGATGTGCGCATTCATTTCTGTACGCCGCGCTCCCGTATCGCACTCTCGTACAGCATACGTACAGTGGCGTCAACGCCGCGCTTTCGTACAGTATACGTACAGTGACGTACAAAATTGAGGAGTATTGAGGGAAACCACGATATTTCTGTAGCTAGTGAAGAAATTTTCTAACATTTTCACGGGTGATAAAAGATTTTCGTTTTTTTCTCGAACATATGCGTATTTCAGGTTAGGTGAAAATATGCAGAGGAAGTGTTGAAATAAGTGTTGTTTTTTAAGTACCCAAAATTAAGGAACAAATAAGTTGAAGAAATTGAGGAACAAATAAGTTGAACGAATTAAGGAAAAATATACAGTGAATAATCATTTTTTACCTAGTATTTCGGTATGTTGACATTTCTTCTCAATAATTCCTGCACATCTCACACAGGATTTCACCAACGTTTGGCAACCTGTAACTGTAAATTTGGCCCATTCTTCCTGTAATTGAAGCCACAAATCTTCGACATTTGACTGATTTTGGTCCAACACTTTCAGCCCCTAAATTTGTCATAGGTTTTCTACAGGATTCACGTCTAAACTTTGAGCAGGCCAGTCCATGACCTTTATTTTTGGCTCCTTGAGATAGTCCAATACAAGCTTGGCCTTATGACAGGGTGCATTATCCTGCATGAATACAGACTTATCGATGCCGCAACTCCGTACCACTGGAACAACATGGTTTTCTAACAAGTTCTTATACATTTCAGCATTAACTCTTGTACTTAAGAGCACATGAGGTGACGTGCCGTACCCAAAAATCCTTCCAAACACCATAACGCTGCCTCCACTGAATTTAAGTGTTCTTCGTGCAGTTTTCATTCAAAGACTTTTGATCAAAGACACCACATTACTTGGCATCACTGCCAAAAACATTGAGCTTCGATTCATCACCGAAGAAAACTTCGCACCCGTCATTTTCAGACCAAAGCACATGTTTTTTGGCCTATGCCAATTTTGCTGTTTTGTTCTTCTTAATTAAGGGCTTCTCCTGAGGACTTCGAGCGAAAAGCCCAATTTCATTTAAAAGTCTAGACAGCTTGTCTGGAACTTTAATTTCATATCTAACTTGTTTAGATATCACATTCGCAATTTGAAAGCGATCGTCCAATGCAATGCGTTACCACATTCTGTCCTCTTTAGCTCTAGTCTTTCGAGGCTGTCCAGGTTTCTTCCCACTACTGCACTAACGAGTGCTAGTATGTAACATTAATGCTGTAACGAGTGCTATCATGTAACGTTAATGCTGTAACGAGTGCTATTATGTAACGTTAATGCTGTAACGAGTGCTATTATGTAACGTTAATGCTGTAACGAGTGCTATTATGTAACGTTAATGCAGTAACGAGTGCTATTATGTAACGTTAAAATTCCGCTGGCAATACTGTTTGGCTGGTTTGCCTCCACTGCAATTGGTTCACTCGTGTGATTATCATTTCTTAGCTTCACAATTTCAGATTAAACGGAAGCATCGACCTAAAACCGTCAAGACACGGTTAGCGCACTGCAGCGATTATAGACAACCGTCACATTCTTAATTATCGCATTGCTTCATCAGAAAACCTGACCAATGAAGAGTAACATGGATTTTTTGTTATTTGTTCCTTAATTTTCGAAACTTTAAAAACAAGACACATTTCAAAACTTCCTTTGTTCATTTTCATTCGACCAGAAAATTTGCGAAATGTTCGAGAACGAAACTAGTTTATCATCTGCAAAAATTTTCTACACCAACTACAGAAATACGAGTTTTCCTTACGCCTCTGTACGTGACGTCAGGTACGGCCGACATCGGTGCACTTACCACTCGTGTACAGCACTGACGTGGCTGTAACAGCACGCCAATGCGCCTTCGTAAAGTGAGGTCGCCAGTGTGGCAGGGTGCATACAGCAGCCGGGCACATCGCACAAATCCTAAGGAAGCTGGTAGCTGTAGCGGCTTTCTAGAAACCCAAGATATTCAGGACCAACTATCATTTGAACATGCCGTATTAGTTCTTTCTATGTACAGGCTCGCTATCCAAACGCTGCATCGACATAACGACGTGTGATCACAAAGTCCTACTTGTCCAGTCTAACGGACGATACAAGCCACCACCNCAACCACTACACACACCACGACCACCCTACTCCATCAGCTACGGACGAGTGAAAACAAACGTTGTGTGTGTGTGGGACACTCACTTGTGCGTCGTGAGAACGTTCTTGTTGCAGACGACGATGAAGAAGCTGCACAGGCCGTACAGGAGCGCCGACAACATGCGCTTCAGAGCTGTCGAGTTCATGCTGCATCACCACCGGGAGAAAATAAAACAAGGTCAAATTTGCAGGTAAACTTTGGCTAAAGTAGGGCGCTCGGATTGACAACGATCACTTGACGATCGATTGCCACTGGACAATGATCACTTGCCCCCTCGGAATTAATAGCAGAAAACACTGCCGTAACAAGGTAATCGTGTTATCAACACCGCTGTGATAAAAGGTAATACCAGATAACACTGCCATAGCACAAGATAGGTAATAGCAGAAAAAACTGCAGCAACAGACAGTAATAGCAAAACAATCTGCCGTAACAGACAGTAATAGCAAAACAATCTGCCGTAACAGAATGTAACGGCAGAAATACTGCCGTAACAGAAGGTAACGGCAGAAAATAAAGCCGTAACAGAAGGTAACGGCAGAAAATACTGCCGTAACAGAAGTTAATAGCAGAAAATGCTACCGTATCAGAAGGTAATGGCGGAAAACACTATTGTAAATAAAGTCATTGGGTGGTTCAAGAAACTGAAGATATTTCTTCTTCTCGACAGAATTAATTTTATTACACTTTATAAAATAGAATTACACATAAAATTTCGTCTCTGTGGCAGGCCAGGCAGACGAGCGGGTGTCGTGCTCAATCAAGACTATCTGAGCACAGCAGGTGCCCCTCACACCCTCACACAGCAGGTGTGTGACAACCACCAGAACTGATATGAAAGAAAATAGAGCTAAAATTCATGCAAAATTCCCCTCATTAAAAGGAGACCAAGAATTCTAATCTTTGTGCAAGAACTACTTTTAGATTTTCATTTAAGAGTTGCAGAAAAGATTTAAAAATACAGTAAACTACATCAGATTAATGGTCTTCTACAAGTAATTCCTCAAGAGGAAATAAATTGAGTCAAATTTACTAGTAATAAAGGAATGCTAGTCATAGAAGCCAATCTCATGATACAAGACAAACAAATGAAGTTACAAACACTACTGGTACTAGTAATAAATAAAGGAATGCTAGTCACATCGCACAGGATAAAATATGAGCAAATAACAGCTGCTCATCATAACTTTGCACGACAGGAATCACAGGTTTAACCAGTAGGAATAAATTTAAAAAGTGGTAACATCCATATACCTTCCTTCAAGACTACTTCTCATCATTTGTTTACTACACAATTGCAGTAAATGATTCTTTAATAATATTAGTAATCACATACAGAGTGAAGATTCCCCATAGGTTTAGAGGTGAGGTTTTGACAAACAAAGCAAGATGGACTTCTCAGATTGTGTAGCACATCAAACTGCTGACTTGAGTAAGATGCCGTGTTTACCTTCACTCTCACAAAAAACTCATGAGATGCAACACTGGTTCCTGACACAGGGACTCGGGTAGATCCCAAGCCAAAGGAATCAGCAGTTGACACCACTGCATTCAGTGCTTGAAGATGAGTGTGTACATGCTATGATGCACCAATCATGGCTTTGCAAAGAAATCAAACCAACTGAGAGCTTTGTAAAGTTTCAATGCACCAAAAAAATTTTTTTTAAGAATGCATTAACCAACAAAAAAAGCCCGAAATGCATAATGGAGGCTAGCCTAATAAATGAAACCTCAAATGGCGACAGTGAAGCAAGTAGAAAGTCTTTCAGAAGTAAAGCAGTCACAAAGCATGAAAGCCATAAATTATTTTAAAGAAATTTAACTGTTCTGCAAATATGCATGGCAAGGGGAGAAAGGAAACAGCACCTGGACACACTCACTGTACATAAGCCAAGTGTCAATACAGCCCCTACTTGTTGCAGTCATCAGTTGCAACAAGAGCAAATATAGATACAGATATAAAACTCATAAATTCACTTAAAACTGATTTTAGGAGTACAGAAGCAGTCAGTTATTTACAGTCTTATCCAGTACAAAGCAAAGTTAAATTTCAGAAATCTGAATTAGCGGTAACCAAATTTAACCGTCAAGAATCTTTATAATAACTTTAGCCACAAAAAATAACATCAAGCACTATGAGCATGAATAGAGAATGAGTAAGATCAAGCATGTCAATATCTTCAACAAAGTCAAGATTTTAAGCAGAGTTAAAAAAGCAAGCTGATGTTTGGAAAGATATTAAAAAAGTCTAAGGCAGTAAATTTACACCTCAAAGGTTACAGAAGTAGACCACAGAAACAAACTCCCAACTAGGCTAAAGACTGACCTCATCTCAGTTCCCCCAGTCCAGGCCACCATCTGACAAAGCAAGGCCCACCAGCGCTTCCTAGAGCAAGGCCAGTGCATGCCAGTGGGGCCGCAAGCACTGCGTCGCATGCCACACACAACGGCAGGTTTACTATAAACAAGAGCTGTGAGGCCATGCACCAGAGCTGCTCTGAGATGACACCGTGCACACTGATAAAAACTTTTAAATTAGAACCAAAGTTAGCCCTTGATGTAATGGAAAGAGTTTTATGGTTATCAGGAAGCAGTATAGGTTAGAAAACAGTTGAACATAGAAGACATCCTTGAGAGTTGGAGCAGACTTCATCATACAATACAGAGGGTACACAATGACCAGGTGGCATGCTAATCACTACCATCTGGCAATGATGTCAAGTTTTACTTTCTTCACTACTAGCAAGACACTGCACTAAGCTGTCTCATACGATACTTTAAGCACAAATGATCTACAATTATTGCCTAAAAATATTGCCATGGTACATCAGTTACTAGTGTGGGTTCAGCAGGAGTGATATGTGGGCAGTAAAATGTCCAGTTAAAAGTAGAGATGGGCTTGCTGGTCTGCAAGATTTCGTAGCACAAAATTAGAAAAAACTAATGAAGAAACATATTGTACCAGCAGAGAAAATAATTAAAGTTCTGTTTTCTCCAAAACACAAATTTTATCCTAGAAGATTACACAATTGTTTCAGCTTTCAGTATTAAATAGGAAATAACAGTAAGAGTTTCCTTTAACTTCATGAAGATAAACCATGCAGGTAATGATTTTTTGGTAAGTTTTTATGAGCTCTTGATCATCGTGTTTGCTCAGTTTCTTATGGACTGATAATTGTGCTTGCTCAATTACTTATCAGCTTCAAATAATTGTGTGTGTCAGCCAACAGCACTGCTTTCAGTCTGGCCACTTGTGTTCTATTTCAGAATGAAAAATTAGAATTTTGAGACACTTATGAAAAATTTATATGACACCTTTTCATTTAATTAAGGAAAGAAATAATTTTATAAAATGTATGCTATCCAGAATTAGACACAGCATCATAAAAAGTGATGCCACTCTTTGACTGATCATAAAGTACAAATTAGCCTCTCATTAACAGACTAATTGGATTGTGACGAAATTAGGAATATGTTAAAAAATAATGTTTTTG
>VOMN01093716.1:0-14049 GCA_014899125.1 Orchestia grillus
CTCTTGTTTTCGGCTAATCGTTTGTGAAATGTCATTTTCTGTATCACTGATACGGATTGCCCCCTCTGACACAGGCTCGGAGGTCAGGAATACGGACCCGAGGATCTGGACCCGGGAATTTTCTCCTGTCTAATTCCTGAAACCGTCTGACGGACGGGAGGGACACGGCTCCTATTATGCGTCCCACGAAAACGGAACCCGGAATTAAAATTATATAATTCTAAAACTATTTGCTGCACTTCCACTCTTTTTCGACCCTATTCTTTGTTGAACACTTTCAACAAATGTTATACGTTTTGATTGATTGTCTTCAAATCAGTGATACAGTGATACAGAAAATGACATTTCACAAACGATTAGCCGAAAACAAGAGGGCGTCTTAAAGGAATTAACATGATTATAGTACCGCCAGTTTCGGTGCAACGCATGTAGCAGCCAAAATAAAGAAAGGAATAAACGGACGAAACATTCGGCCATTGCTATCCTCGCCGTTGGCATGACAACAAGCTAACCCTGTCACCTCCATCACTGAGAGGATGAGGTGCTGTTGTTCCGCCGTAACGGTAACCATGGCAACGAGACCTTTGACAACGCAGCCATTGTTCTCCTCAATGCCGTTGCTATGACAACAGTCCGGGCCTGCCACGTGAAACGTTTCTGAGGGCCTTCAGTGGAGTAATTACGGGGTAAATATTTTTTGAGATATTTTAGCAAAACGGAGGGCATTTGTTGAGAAGCGTTCAACGAAGAATATGATTGAAACAGTATAAAAATGGAGCAAACATGTTTTTAATTACATTATCTTCATTTTGGGGTCAGGTTTTCGTAGGACACCCTGTGTAGTATAAATTATATTGTTTTTTATTATGTATTATTTTTTATTATTTATATATATATATATATATATATATTTGTTATCTCATTAATTTATTCCTTTGCTGCTTTCGAATGTGCGACGAATATGAAGGTTTGTTATCGCTGTGGGAACTCGCGATGGTTTGATGAAACACGGCCGGCGTTTGTGCAGCGAGTACGACTTGGTTGAGAAATTTTCTGTACTACAAAAAAAACATCGGTCCTTACGTATTATTGGGAGGACTTTTGATTTTTACTTTTTCTTTTTTTTCACAGGGTTTGTTGGTTAGTATGAAGCACTGTGGCACTGCACGTCACCATTTGGAGTCGTATTTGGCCGAATTCATGTGGCGGAAGCATGTTGCCTGTACTGATGTCTTTGAGTCACTTTTGGAAGCAATTGCGACGTTCTGGCCTCCGGAATTACAAATGTAATGGTTAGGTTAGGTTAGGTTAGGTAATTCCGGTTTTTTTAAAGGTCCTCCCGATAATACGTAAGCACCAAAACATCTTTAGTGCTACCGAGAACTCGTTTTCAATACTGCAAAGAAGGTATTTTCAATGCTACAAAGAAGGTATTTTCAACGTTAAAAAAAGTCATTTTCAATATTACCAAGAGAGCAACATGGCGAAGCATCAACAAGTCCTCCATGTTTCCTGTGATGATTACGCAAGAAGCTGTGAATTGTGGTCACGACTGGGAAAGGGATGGCGAAGAATCAATACTACAAAAAGAGCAACATGGCGGAGCATCAATAAGTCCTGTGATTGTTACGTAAGAAGCTGTGAATTGTGGTCACGACTGGGAAAGCGATGGCGGAAAATCAAAGCCTGTAACGACTTCTTTGTCCGTGTTGTGGCCGTGACAGGCCTGCCCTGGTGGCGTGGCGACGGCGATGGCGACAGTACCCGAGTGTGGTGACAGACGCCATGTGTAACTGTGACAACAAAAGCGATGGGGAATTAATGGTTGGACAGACACTCTGCATTCCTAAGACAGATTTACCGTTCAGGTAGATGTTATTGGGTGTTTCTGTGTTGCTGATGTCTCCCAAGGCTGTAAGATGTAATGTTCGTTGCTTTTCTCGAGAGCCGTGTTGTGAATATCAGGTCTGAGGTAATCAATTTGCAACAAAGTCGCGACTGAGGTAATTAAGGAGTCGCATCAAAGTCGCGACTGAGGTAATTAAGGAGTCGCATCTGAGGAGCTGAAGTTACGTCGGAGGTAATAGCTGCGTCGGAGGTAATAGCTGCGTCGGAGGTGGTAGCTGCGTCGGAGGTAATAGCCGCGTCGGAGGAGTAAAATGACGGGCAGCAGCACTACGCTATCTGCAGTGAGAGGGGCAGTGCTGTATCAATGTATACACATCATGCCTAATTTACTAATTTCTCAATTTTTGTCAACATCCACAACTACAAGCTCCTTGTGGTAGACCAGGCGTACCCTGAGTAAAGGAACAAATGTCAAAATTCACGAACGAATAAATATTTACACCCTCAAAGCCGTGTCTTTCTTTATCTTGTAGCTTTCCGCCGGTGGTTTTCCTACAGAACAATTTTTGACTGCCCAAGGTTTTCATAAAAAGTTATTTTAGGCTGAGTGGGCCACTGAAAAGTCTCACCTTGTGCAGGTGGGCCAGCGTCAGGTGGTGCTGGTGGAGGGCCCCAGCAGGCGGTCCCAGCAACACCTCGCCGGCAGGAACGACTTCAACACCAAGGTGACTGTCGTGCATGTTTTCTCTCTCTTTCTCTGTATAGTTTTCGTTTTTCCTCCTAATATTTTATTTTTCCCTCTTTTGTCGAGGTATCAGTCGTGCCGCGGTTGCGTGTTCAGTCCGTGCGACGCTTGCTGGAATTTAAAATCAATCAGTTTTATGTATCGATTGTTATTTATCTCTCCATTCTTATTTGTCCGTCCATTCATATTTCTCTATCCATTTGTATTCAGCTATCGGCCCGTACGTATTCAGCTATTTTCATGAGGACATCCAGGTCCGAACTTAAATAAATTGCTGAGGAAATTTATATTTATTGATATTGATCTATACATGTTTACCAATGTCGTACACGTGGAAATTCTATCTCGCCATTTTGAAACGCCGTGAGTTTGCTTTCTTACCTGAACTGTTTAGTATTGATGCCAGGTCACCATGTAAAAAGGTAGAAATTTGACCTCCTGGGGGAGGTAGAGTGCCTGCAACCCACCGGCGGACCCTATGACCTGAGATGTTCGAAGGCGTATTGTTTAAACTTTAACCAGGTTTTATCAGTTTGCTTGTCGCACGATTCGTCAAAATGACGCGTCTCGCTCTATTTATTCAGTCTTGAAATGCATGGTATTTTCGTAGTGAGGTAAGTTATGGGTCACACATGTTCCTCATCATTTTCTGTGAAATTAACTTTTTATAACCAATCTATGTTAACTAAATTACTGTCATATCGTGTTCTAAAAAATGAAATACCTAAGTTGCTTGAGATTAAATTCATTTTTGATACGATGTTCAGCATCTTAATTACGACAATGCCGCATATCAGCGCTGCCGGACCTAATGAACTTCAGTTTTACCCCATACAATTCCTTCAGCCGCACTTGAAAGTATTTAATGTATGAAATTACGCTCAAAGTATTATTCTCCTATGAAATTCTGTTGGAGGGCACAGGGAGACTAACTCAGTGACCAAAGAATTGAGTATTACTATATATAGTGGGCTCCATGGTGTAGTGGTTAGTGTGATGGCCTCACTGCCGAAAGGACCTGGGTTCGAGCCTCGGCTCAGGTGAGGCTTTTCACGTGACCACGGAGTACTTCCCTTGGAAAAGAAAGTTTAAACCACACATTCCTCACATCCCTCACCACATCAGTAGTTGTAAGATATTGAAAACCCAACGGTAAAACGTTTTGGAATTGATAAAGGTTCTTTGTAAAGTATGTAGTTGTGTGGCGGGACTTGCTGTATTTATTCTTCAAATGAATGGTATTCTTCCCAGTGTAGCATTTAAAAGGTTAAAATATTCTTCATCGCTTCTTTTTATAGAAAGCAAGTATTCATAACCAAACAATGCTAACCAAAAATTCTGTCATATCGTATTCTATAACTCCTCAGGGGGCATAGAATAGGACGTAGGCAATAAAGTTAGGTTAGTTTGGTTTGTCTTTCTTGTACTATGGGCACTAGCGTCCTCAGGGAGACGCTGTTAGGCTACCTCAGCATTAGCTATTCCTTCGGTATTTCTATCTTTCGTGCCCACTTTGCTTCTTTCGATTTTCGTACTTTCT
This sequence comes from Orchestia grillus, assembly GCA_014899125.1. NCBI lineage: Eukaryota > Metazoa > Arthropoda > Malacostraca > Amphipoda > Talitridae > Orchestia > Orchestia grillus. The sequence goes on from VOMN01093716.1 coordinate 4,134, forward strand.
TCACTGATGATTCTTTATTTTTTATCCTCTCCCTTTTTAACTTGCTGTTTCTATGCGCAGGGGATCTTGTGTTGGAACATACCTTGTACATAGATTCCCCGTTCTCCAAAGTCCATACTGAATGGTTCCTTATATTTTTTGGTGCGAGATAGTCTGGGTTACCAAAGTGCTGCTGGCTGCTATCCTTACTACTACTATCAAATTCTACCAAATACAAAATTTAATATCTTTGGATTGCATTCATTACGATACGTTATTCAGTATGCTATCTACGACAGTACCGCTAATCAGCAAGGCAAACCGTATTATTTTCTATTGAAATACTAGGGGAGACGGTGAAGCCAACCAACAACTTGTATGTCATTATACAGAGTGCGAGGGCTATTTGAAGGCACGTTGTTTGCAGTTTATTACACACTCGAATCATTTAGTAATATTTTCTTATTTCAGATCACCCATTTCAATTGAGACGTTAACCCATGAAACAAGCCCAGGGCAATGCACACCAAATTTCCGGCTACTGTGATGGTTTTACGAGTTATGAGTAGTGCAGGTCATGTCACGCCACCCTACATTTTGCACAGGGTCTTAGGGTTAATGCTGCTGGATGCATTGACATTCTAAAAGCGGTTATTAAGCCTTGAATGGATAAAGTATCCGATGGAAAGCCTTTCGTTTTCCAGCAAGACTTCGCATCATTTCACAAAGCCAAAGTAACCCAAGATTGATTGTCAGAGAATTATTACGACCATGTGATCTCCAATTTGTTGCCCTCAAACTCGCCAGATTTGAATCCTATGGACTACTACGTGTGCAGCGTTGCTGGAAGGGAGACTAATTAACATCCTCATTACACCATAGCTTCACTGAAGGCTGTCATTGCCCAGGTGATGTCCGAAATCAAAACGGGCGACTTAATTTGAGCTTTCCAACTGTTTCGGACACGCGAGTTGCAGTCATTGAAGCCGAAGGTGGCGTCATCGAATAATTTGATAACGAAGCATCATTAAAGATATTGGCGCAAATATCATTAAATACGTACATTTTTTGCTAAACTATTCTTGTATATTTAACGTAGTAAAGTTATCCTCAAATAACCATCACACCCTGCATAGTACATGAATGTAGTGGCATCAGCTAAGCTTTCGCGCTCCTAAGCATGCAGAGCGCATTTTCGGAGGAATAAGCAACGAAGATTTTTAGGATTTTAACTTAATTATCCGTAAATAGGCGTCGTCGTCAGAATGACTGGGAACGTTTCCAGTCCCGCGACTGCGGTCGCTGTGGGGAAGTCTGATTTAAATGTGAGCATTGTTTCCATCAGGTGATATTCCCTGACGTCGCTGTGAGGAAGTCTGATATAAATGTGAGCATTGTTTCCATCAGGTGATATTCCCTGACGTCGCCGTGCCTGACGGCCTCAGCGGCAATTCGTCGACTGGTAAGTTTTCTGTTAGCTCTAAAATGAAGTCTTCGTGAGAAATTTTTTAGAATCCTTACGCCACTTAACAATTCAATGACTGTTTATGTGATTCGTTTTTCTGTGCAACGGAAATATTGTTGTATGTTTTTGATGTTTATGTTTTTCTCCAACTAGGAAATGTAGTGCCGAGAGTTAATAGTTTTTGAAAACTTCCTCGCTAATTATCCAGTAACCTGATTAAGGCTTGTTTTTGGTGTGAGTGGTGCACTAACCCTGAACCCACCCATATCTCTGTGTGCAAATGCTTATTTGGTGATGAATGCATGCATTTTTTTGCAACGATTTCTTAACTTTTCAAGTGATGATAGTAACTTTAAATGATTGAGTTTTTGAATGGCGTATTTATTACTTTTTAGGTGATGATTATACAATGATCAATATCATGGAAGGACTTCAAGTGATCATTGTTACTTTTAAGTAATGATTATGTAACTTGTCAATGATTATTTGATTCATCAAATGGTAAGTACTTTTTAAGTTACTAAATGAAATAACGATTACCGCATGCCACTTTTCTATGACTATTATATAAATTTTCAAATTGAGTACATTTTAAATGAAGAGAAGGTGTATGACTCGCTCGATGATTATATGAAAGATATAGAAACGTGAGAAAAAACATTTTTTATTGCAAAACATGCAACTAAAAAAATATGCTTAATGGTGGTGGTTCATGTCGTAATTTTAAGTGATTTCGAACCAAAAGTTATCCCAGTTGTGCGGTTCACAGTCTCTGTGAACACTTACGATGAACTGTTCAGTACAACACTAACTTTACATATATTTACTTCCAGCCCGCCCTGGTGACTACGTCGAAGTGGAGATCAGCGGGGCGTCTTCACGGGTGCTGCACGGCCGCCCCCTCACCCTCACCTCCCTCGCCCCCCTCGCTGCATCCCGCTGAGGACCTCACCGCACAGGACGACAGCTGCACCATATTTTTTTAGTTGCATGTTTTCCCATGAAAAATATTTTTTCTCACGTTTCGATATCTTTCACATAATCATCGAGCGAGTCATACACCTACTCATCATTTAAAATGTACACAATGTACACCGAAGTCAATACCGCAGCTTTCTCGCGCGGTGTCAAGAGTTAGGTCACCGCAGCTGTAGATAAGCCTCCGCGACTTCTATCTTTCGTGTACACTTTGCTTCTTTCAATTTTCACACCTTCACTATCTTTTCTTTGTGTTTTCTTCCTCTTCATTCTTAATTTGCAGTTTCTGTGCGCAGGATTTTCTGTGTGAGAACACACCTTGTGTATAGCTTCTACGTTCTCTACAGACCACACTAAATGGCCCGTCTCTTCGCTCTCCTTGAATCACATTACGTGTGAAAAAGGAGCGTTAAGCTAAATTATAATCTAATCTCACGCGGTTTGTGCGACCTTATTGGTTTTTACTAGGGTGCAGACACTGTACAGGGACGAAGTTCATGTGCTAACAGTCTGCGTATTATTGGGAAATTTGCCGTTTCCTTCTCTCTCCAAGTTCATTTTTGAAACAATAGTTTGTTCGAGTTTTCCTGTGAATGGCGGCTTCGTTGTGACGAGTGCCCGACTATTTTGTTTCAGTTCTCCAATTCGCATTCTTTGGTATGGGAAAATAATCCTTATGGTATCACTGCTAAACATCAAGTTATTCATTAAATGGCATGACGTTTAACAATAAACATCCCTACCTAATAAAGAAGAACAACAATTATTGCTGTTCCAATCTTTGACGGTATATCAGATGAGCTTAAGTTATGTTCTAGTTCATTTACAGTTAGCAAGAAAAAATATTTGAAGTTTGTGCTTAGAAAGTTGCGTTGCGCAACGCCTCACTAATGCGAGCGTGCGTCTGCGGAGCGACTCAGCGCTCTGTGGAAACCTGTGTCCATCGCGCCTCAATTTATGATATATCTGAGTTCGGCACCACGAACGCTGGCGCTTTCCTTGTGCGAAAATTGACGAACTAATGAAAATCGAGAGCGTCTCCGAAACTACCTTACGTGTGTACGTGAACTGCTGCGTTATCGCGCGAAAGTATCGTGTGCACACAGCCTGCACTGCTGCAAATGTAGTGGTAGTCGATGGTGAGTGTCACTCCGAAGTGGCGACGTCTCCTAGCTGTGGAATGCCCGTTCATTCTTGACAAAAAAGTCATGCAGTCGTTATGATTCGAACTCGGGAGGGAAAGAACTTATTGTGTCCCTGACGGGCTCCATTGCGGTTGGTCACGTCCCTAGAACATTATTTCCTGTGTGATGAAGCAGTAGTCTTAGAAAATGTTATCCCTATTTACTGGGCGTTTAGCTTTTGACGGATATTTTCAATCAGCTTGGGCTTGCTGAATTAATTTGTGCCGTTAGAGCTAAGTAGCTGGCTCAAGTTAGGCAGCCGTCTCAGTCGACCAGATGGCTGTCGCAGGTGTTGAGGGAAATTTTATGAAGCTGCTTATTTAGTCAGAAATCATTACAGGAACGAACGTGCTACGTCGTTTACTCAAGATGGTAAGCTTGTATTATCTTGATTTCAAAATGGGCTTTAAAATAGAATTGAGCTTCTTTTAGTTGTATATTTCTTTCATTGGAGGAAAAATCGGAGCCCTCAAAACTCTGTCAGTGAAAATGTATTATAAATCTTGAGTTCACGTCTGTCATGACTGATTCTACGATCATTAAATGTTAAGGAGATTATTTTGTCTTGAAAGAACATCGGAGAAGAGTGACGACTGGAAATGCAAATCAATAATTTAAAACAGCGGCAAATGATTCAATTTTAGTCAAAAGTTTTCAATAGAATGAATGGAATTAAATAAAATGAGATTGTTATTGTGTTTGTATTGGTGTCCACTCATGCGGCTCAGTGAATGGGAGTTTCCAGTGAGGGGGCGTGCATGGATGCGCCACGGAACCTCGAGCCTGTTTGCCTCGATGTCCTAAAAGAATTTTTAGCGTTTTAAGGATTTCTTGGCTATACCTCAGGGAAATTTTTGTATTATGAAGATTTCTGAGGTAAACTTGCGGTTTTTAAGTATTCTTCAGTTTTTGTTTTTGCATACCTGCTGAAGATTCAAGATCACCAGGTCTGAGAACCTCGTTCTGAAACTTTTTAGGTGTGCTGCTCAGGAGGGACTTTTCTCAGATAGAATCTGATTCCTGAATATCATCTCCTGGGGTGCCATGATAGTACATTTTTTGACGTTACATTATATCGCTTTTCAGAGATTAGTTTAGTTAACGGCCCCAATAATTCCATTTGTTATCACTAATAGGATAGGCATCAGCGTTGGGTAAGTGATCAGGTGCAGTACTGACTACCAGCGACACTGAACGTAACTATTGTTATCATGTTCTTTTTCTTCAAATTTGTTATGAGAGAACCTGTGAAAAATTGCTCGAATTATAACTGCATTTTACGAGGGTGCGACAACATTTTTCGCCTGGTAGTGTGTGTGCAGGGTTTCATGTGTGGGAATACCCCTGATGCATAGATTCCCAACGTTCTCAATAGTCCAAACTAAATGGTCCGTTCTCTTTGCTTTCTTTGGATCACATTTCATGGTTAAAGGGACATTTAAACTAATTAATAATGTAATCTTGGTTCTTGGAAACTTGGTCAAGCGTCACGTCATTCGCTTTTCTGGAAATTCCTTGCACAGTATGAAAATTAGAAACATTGATGAATTATCGATAATTATATTTTATTTCTGAATATCAGTGATGTTTTAGCTGTGAGGAGCACACACACTCTACCTGGGACTGGGAGACGTCAAGAACAGAAGCAAAATGAACTCATGGAATTTACTGCATCAGAAATTGTTTATTTTGGTTCAACTGACTGCAGTGGACCAAGAACACTGCTTTGCATTTCTGAGAGACGAAATGAAGCTCGAGGAAGAAAGCAATAAAATAATTCTGTATCTCTATCGCAGCACTAAGACCAAAAGTATTTACAACCCGACTTGGAAGAATCGCTCCTAAAAATTGAGTTATGTAAGCAGAGGGAACGTCGACGTCATTCGTCCATAAAGCTTTGCAGGCTGCAAGAAACATCCGCTCTCCACTAGAGGGAAATTTAAAAACAACGCTGATGGCGTCGGTGAGAGAACATCAGGTGAGACTGGAACAATTTAGAATTCAATGCTAGTGTTACTTGACGTGAATTAAAATCGGGGTAACTTTTATTAGGAAAATAAAAATGTGGTCGCCCTAGGGGACATAGAATAGGCAATGAGGTTAGGTTTGTAAAGTTTGTCTATGATAGGCCACGGGGACTGGCGACCTCAACGAGGCGCCATTAGGTTACAAAAAGTACATACAGGTCTTTGGGAATTCTGTCTTTCGTGCTCACTTAACTTCCTTCCATTTTTATTCTTCCTAACTTCCTTTCGTACATTCTTCGCTGTCTCTTCTTTGTCTTTTCTTCGTCTTCATTCTTAAATCGCCGTTTCTGTGCGCAGAGGTTCTTAGCTGTGTAGGAACACACATTGTGCGTAGATTCCCCGTTTTCTGCAATCCATACTAAATGGTCCTTTCTCTTTCGGTGCAACATTGTCTGAGTCACTAAGGTACTATAATCTGTACCAGGACTACTACTCAAGATATAGAGTTGAAAAAAGTCTAAAGGAGTAAATTTCGGCCGAGCACGTCAGACAGCGAACGTCGTACTTCAAATGAGCAAGTCTAGATTTATATTCTATGAATTTATGCAACTTCTTGGGCATCTATTTTTAGACGCTTTTTTTGGACAATGAAGTTTTTTGTGTAATGAATGAAACCTTCCATGCTCGTTTTTAAAGCGTTAAATTCCATGTAATTAATGGCCATTTTTTACCTGATGGGCCTCTTGACTAAATGGGATGAGGTGATCAGAGCTGCCCAGTACAGAGCGCTCGCTGGGGAGCTGTCTCGACGAACCCGACGGTTTGATCCTTAGACGGTACAGCGAGAAAATACTGAGACGCTCAAAATGCAGTCGGGTGTGCAGCAGACCCCTAGGGGAAAAAATTCTTGATAAATCACGAAAAGAGTTTATTGGAAAGATATACAATTACTCTATGAGTTCAACTACTTCGTCATTGAAAGGCTCAATTTTAAATCAATGAAGGGTAAATCATAGTTCGAAAATTAGCTAATTATACTCTTAGGTCCCATAAATATGCCTGTACTCTGGCTACGCCTTCGGGATTTTTATGTTTCGTGCCCGCTTTGGTTCTTTCAATTTTCAAGCCTTTCCCTCAGGAAGAGTGGGATGGGGGGGGGGGAAGGATAGGCAATAGGTTATGTTAATTACAATGGGAACATTGATAGGTCACTGCAGCTTCAGGTAGTCCTTATGGACATCCTTTGGTGCCCGCTTTGCTTCTTCCTATTTTCATGTCTTTTTTCTACTTCTTTATCTTTTCTTCCTTGGCCTTCTTAACTTTCTTTTTCTGTGCGCGGGGAATCTTGTGTAGGAGCACACCTGTGCGTAGATTACACGTTTTCCTAGGTCCATATTATAGTGGTACCTTCCTTTCACTCTCTTTGGAACACATTTCATGTGTGTGGGGAGCTTAAAGCTAATTCTCTAATACTAACTTTAATGATCACATAAAAAGTGCACTGGGATCATCATAACTCCAATTTGGCTACATATAGGAAACCTAAAATCGGCCAGGGATGCGCAAACGCCTCCCAGAAGAGTTCAATGTGCACTGAGAATTAGTTTTTACACCTGTATTTTATTTTGAAGCAGGTTGCCATAGCAGGTTGTAAATTACGTCACGATGTGGAGGTCACGGCTTACCTCACCATGCGCCGTTTAAGAGTGGGGTCAGGGTTTGCCCCGCTACATTATTTAAGGGTGGGGTCAGGGTTTGCCCTACTACGTCGTTTAAGGGTGGGGTCAGGGTTTGCCCCGCTACATTATTTGAGGGTGAGCCCAGGGTTTACCTCACTATATTATTTAAGGGTGGGCCCAGGGTTTACCTCACTATATTATATAAGGGTGGGCCCAGGGTTTACCTCACTATATTATTTAAGGGTGAGCCCAGGGTTTACCTCGCTACATTATTTAAGGGTGGGCCCAGGGCTTACCTCGCTACATTATTTAAGGGTGGGCCCAGGGTTTATTTCGCTGCATTATTTAAGGGTGAGGTCTTCGTTTGCCCCGCTGTTAACAGCCGTTTTTCAACATGCATTATTTCATATGCCAAGGATACGGTGCTGCGGAATGTTGGCAGTGGTTACGATAATAATGGTAATGGTTAAGTTCGGTTCATCTCTCGTCGGAAGTTTGTAGGTAAGTATCACTGGTATCATGATGAATCGTATAAATAATCTAAATTCCAAGCATGTCTTCCGTGAGGGTAGTGCTGGGACAAATGTGTCGGGTAGTGGATTTGGTTCACCATGCTGGAACACGAGGTAAATTCCGCAAGCACATCGTAGATGAGAGCGATTACTCTCGGTATTCACCATTTTATTTTAATGTCATTACCTCAATATGGAATGAAATTTTTGCTTTCTCATGAAATAAAGATCTTGCTAACCGAAATTCCCGGATTTAGTGCTGTGCTGTCCAAGTGTCCTCGTATTCATCGTCTCGTCAAAATTGGAAAAACCAAAGTGTGTGGAGCAACACATTTTGAGATGTTACACATGTTGCTGGTGTGTTTACTTTTTTTCGATTTAAGATGAATTGAGGTTGAAAGTGTTCATTTGTGCAATTTCCTAAATTAATTGCTTGATTGTAAAAGACTTGATAGTTAATTGAAGACTGAAGATCATGGAAGCATGGATCAATAAAAAAAGTATATCACGCTATGCGCTGCTTAGCGGAGCAATTTGCTGAGAGCGAAGTTCCATCAGGACTGGCGAAACTCGCCTCCCAATCCTGGTGTTGGCGTGACTTGATGGGCCCCATAAATGGCGATGGCAACGGAAATGACTTCTTTCCAGTTTATTTTCATTAAAAAATTATATTGGAATTATCATTCAAATGTATTTGAGGATCAATCACAGCCATAAAGAATATTCCATTATGGTTTTTAGAATATTTTAGATTTGACTATTTTAAAAGAGAATTATTGGAAATTTTCAGGCAATATTTCTAGGAAAAAAATTCAGCTAAACTTTTTGAAAGTGTTGCTGTTTATTTTCATTGTACATTTTACTTATTTATACGTACTCTCACAGAAACATGTATGGGAAGAAAACCATCTATAAATATATATATTTTTTCGGTAAATAGATGAGCAATGCGCCAAAATCGTTACACGCTTCGGGAATTCTGTGATTTTTTGCTGCAATAATATAGCCACTAAATAAATAATTGTATTTTTCTGTTTATCAATTTTATCTAATGAGGGTTATATCGTATAATAGTTATGTAAACATAATATACAAAGTGCCGTTCAAAATTTATTCACACATGCGATCTAATTTTCCCGTCCTGTGCGAAAATGCGCACTGACAGCGAAACTCGTGCAAAACCTCATTGAAGCACGCGATACGCCACTGCACCGTCTTGCATCGTTGCCATATCTCCAAGCGGACAGAATGCCAGATGTGCCACAAAAACACCGCCGAAGTTCTCAATTCGCCATTGCAGTGCAGCCATCACCATGGCAACGGGCTCAACCTGTCTCATTCATCACGGGAAAGATGGCGGCGGCGCTCGCTGGTTCGCCGAATGCGAGCAATGGCTACGCTTGCGCAACGCCAGCGTAGCCATGATACCTCGTGCTCGCATTGATCGCCGCCCGTAATTTGTGTGAGTTGCCAGAGTCTGCCATGTACATAGAGTTGCCTAAATAATGTGACGTTTATGAAGACCTACGCTTCTCTTCACTGAAGGGAGACAGCAAGTAGGTACTTACTCCTGAATGTTCGAATCTACATCGAATGGCCACCTTTATTGGAGATGTCAAGATGTTTCAAGTCCCCAAAAACTGCCTTCGAAGGTTTTACTTAGTCGTAAAATTTCAATTTGCCGAATTCTGTGCCGTTGATTGTATTCGTATACGCGCCACTTGAGTTTTGTGCAGCTTATGAGTTTCATCAAAAACGAAGTTCACGCGGCTGGAATGCAATGCATTACTATTTTTCAACCCATGACAGTTTGTATCTAATATGAATTCCATTCACGGTCCTGAATTCGAATGCAGCCTACGAGGGTTGTAGAATGTGTTAGGTCTTCTAATTTTAGTTGAATATTGCTCTGCGAGTGTTGGAATATTGCTCTAACGCTGATAATTAACTTTCCTACTGATTCCTGTCTAGCTCAGGCCCATTTGCCTTAAAAAAATGGTTGCCTTTCTTGCTTCACCTTTCCTGCCAATCACAAAAACAGTCATTTAGCTCAGGTCTACGTGTTGTGCGACTTGGATATACAGTGTGCCAAATAAGTATTCGTAACGTCATTAAAAAAACAATTATCAAAGGTTTTGGGGCATTTATGTTC
>VOMN01093719.1:0-10753 GCA_014899125.1 Orchestia grillus
GAAGTGGTGAGGGGCTGGCCCGAGGCAGATACTGTTGGTGTGTGTTGTTTGTTGACTGTTGTGTGGTCGAGGGGGGGGTGTGTGATTGTGTTGCAATGTTGGTTTGAATTGTCGTTGTTGTGCTGGATGTGTTGAATGAAGTGGCGGTGCATGTTAAACATGTCCATATATTGGTATAATCTGTGATTTTGTTGAGGGAGGTGCACCGGAGGTGTTACCATTCACCACACTGACTGCAGAGAACAGAGCCACCACCAACGCGAGCAGATGTGTCATAATTTGTTTGGTGCATGTTTTACATGTGTATGTGCGGGGCCATGCGATTTGTTCTATGTCTCTGGCTAGCAGTAGGAGAAGGGACTTAGTGGCCGGGTCACTAAGCCCCATTACTGAAAACACGTCGGACTATCCGGCGGGGTGGCGCCACCCTTGACGCTGCGCCACGGAGAAACCTTTCGTCGGCCTCCCCGTTAGACTGTTAGAAGGAATTTGACCCTCCTGGAGGGGTCCCGCGACGGCGAAGACGCTCCAACATTAGTGGGGCAAGCTTTTGACTGCTTGGTACGCCGGTCTTCTCAACGCATGAGAACAGAAGAAGATGACATACCGCATAACGAAACAAGTCTGATTCACATTGCAGTCTTCGCTGGTTCCTCAGAGAGTACATACCCCTGATTCTTCTGAGTAGGTGCTATGTCGAACAGTTAACTACCGACGCCAAACGCACAGCTTACCCTCTTTGGAGGAGTTTAGATGTCCCACATCCCAGCTGACCAGGAGCTACTCAAGACGAGATTCTTTCGAGAACATCTTCTGGCGAAAGTCTGTCCTCCAAGGGAGACGTCATAGCAAGGTTTTATAGGAAACTAAACTCAATACCTAGTAACGAGAGACCATGTTCATAACGCTTAGACTATGACGTGCGCCATGCAGGGTACATACACGCGGTCATCTAACCTAACCAAAGCACTAACATATATGGATGCAAATTTTCAAGTTTTCAGGGAATTTGTATTCATTAGTCGAACATGTTAGTTTAGATTAGAAGGATAATTAATCGAAAACCAAATTGACGAAGACAAAATCCTACATTTTTAAATTAACGTCAGAGGTATTTGTCGACGTGAAATTTTTCCTGTATGAAAAATCGCGGTCAAGGTGTTAATGTTATACTACAGTTCTACACGAGACTTGACAAATTAGGAGGTGAAACTATTTTTTTCTCCGGGCTCAGGCGTTCTAAGATGAACATTGATAATTCGAAAATTATTCAGTTTGGATAGTTTTTTATAATTATCTGTTATGGTTAGTTAGCTCTTAACTGCTGTCTTTTTTACTCGTCGACTATGTCTCGGTCTCAAGAACCATTTTTCACGTTCGTATGCGAATGAATAGTTTCATTTATCTACTTTTCATCGGAAGCTGACTTGTCATGGCTCCAGAATTTTCCAATAGTAGTAGTAGTAGTAGTGATGATAGCAACTGTTAAGTAACTCGGACTACCTCACACCGAAAGAAAATAGACTGGAGAACGAGGAATTTATGGACAAGGTATGTTCCCACACAAGATCCCCTTTGCGTAGAAATAGCAAGTTAAGAAGGAAGAGGAAGAAAAAATGAAGAATCATCAGCGAAGAAGGTATGAAAATGAAAAAAAAAACTAAGCGGGAGGCCTAGCTAAGCTGAGGTAACGTGTTTCCCCGTTGCTCTAGTCCCCGTAGCATAAGATGGATGAACCTAACTAACCAAACCCTATTGCTTATGGCTTATCGTATGCCTCCTAAAGGGCACTAGCTAAAATAGCTAATTGTTTTATCATTTTTGTGTGATAGCTAGTTTAGCTGTGCGGATTGCATGATGAAACAAAATAAATCTTTGAAATTGGAAGCCACCGGTGAAAGAGAGACCATGTCCTGGTGCAGTGACTAGTATTTATCTTACACAAATTTGTATTGTGCATCCAACATCAGCTGGAATAAACTTTATAGTTTGCAATCGTGCTTTGTGAGCGCCCATAGATAGAGTCTGCGGCATTGCGTGGTGGCATTTTGAAAATATTATGCTAGTTGAAAATTGTGTAGTTTTATTTATTCGGCAAAATTTCAACGATTTCGTTTTTGTTCTCAGTCGAATTGAAGGGCTTAGTAACGAGATGCTACTTCGCTCTTTCAATTGAGTGCTATATGAATCCATGGAAATTTAGTATAAGTAGCACCACAAGGCTGAAAATTCGTTTTATCGACACAATCGGCTACAAAACGCAAAGAAGTTACGTAAGCACAAAAAGAAACACACAAGCGAGAAGGGTTAAGAAACCAAGTCGAAAGCCCTCAAGGTGCTCGGTACCCAGAACGCAGGCTCCCTGTTGTGTGGTGTTTCCCTCGGAAAATTTGCTCCTGAGCGTGGAACTTGGATCCCAAACTTTCGCTCAAGCTTCGTAACGATGCACCTTTTACTCCCTTCTTCATCCCGAGATCTAGGTGTCGTAGATTGCAGGCTGCTAGTGAGAAGGCATGCATATTACGCATCCTGCCTGCTGCTTACTTATGTTTCAGCTGCCGATAGTTTACGTTTGGTCGTTTCCAATGTAGTTTACCTTTCCAATGAAAAAACTTGACTCCGGCAAACATCGATGACGTTTCTCGAGTAGCACGACTGGTACCAAATGAGAAGCGATTCTTCTGAAGTGTATATAAAGTAGAAGAAGAAGTAATAATGGTCGAGATTGCAGCACTTCAGTAACTACGACATGTCGCACCGAAAGAAGGGACCATTTAGTATGGACTGAAGAAAAACGGAGAATCATCTCTACAAGGTGTGTTCCCACACAGAATCTCCTGTGCATAATAAATCAAGGATGAAGAGATAGTTGAGGAAGTATGAAAATGGAAATAAGTGAAGTGAGCATGAAAGGTGGTAGTCCAAAAGCCATGTTATAGCTGGGGTAGCTTAACAGGTCTCCCCCGGGATCGCCAGTCCCCAGGGCGTACGATAGACTTGCCTAACCCTATGCCTACTCAAGTGTTAGCTTAGCTTGAACATGCAGCGTCAGCATACTCCTGAGTGAAGCGCAGGAATGGAACAATTCGCAGAGGAACGCGAAGTCTTTGAGAGACGCTGTGGTGCGGGCTTTCTTTTGCACTTTCTCAGGGGAGAAAGATTTTTAATTAACCATTCATTCCCGGTTACTTGAATACAATAGGGATAGGAACTTATGGAAGAACTTATTAAGATCGTTAAATGTAGTTCGGATTGCCTTAACATCTCTATTTTTGCTATTGCAAATACTTATCAATTTTCACTATCAAACTTTGACACTATCTAGAAGTTTATTAAAATGAGAAAATAAATTCCGATGTGAAAACCGTATACTTGCGAAACATTTGATGAGCAAAATTCTAACCTTTGACTAATTAGTTAACGATAGAACAAAGAAATGAAAGTCTTGGCTTAGTTGCATGCGAGTTTACGTACGAATGGCGTAATATTTGACGCTCGGAATAAACTCTCAATGAGTTACGACATTCCTGCTGAATGATCATCTTGTCATAAGATAAAACTTGAAAAATATTAACGATTGCTTCACATTTTCCTATTTAACCCAAAATCTTACCCTACCAGACAGATCTTTTTAAACTTTTATTTGACCCCGATGTACAAGCGCTGGGCAACTTGGCCCTGAGTACCGTCAAGGGGATTTCCTCCCCCTTGAATATCTGTCAATGAAATATGCAAGTAAAATACTTTCAACACAAGATGAAATTTTCTCTTCCTATTCACGGATCTCACAGGAGTGCAAGGATAAGAACACCACTAGAAATATTCAAAGTTTTATTTTTAAGAGACAGGTCCCGTATGTGGGAACATTTAGGTAATGTTATTGTCAAATTCACTCTCTTCACCAAAAAAGATTGTATCACGTAATGCTATAAAGTACAAATCACGACTAAAAATGAAAATTGCAGCGGCTTCAACATCACCATATAGTAATAAGACTGATTTCATCCCCCATGGATGATTGACACGAACATCTGCAAAGCCAAGCAGGTATGGCGGCTCTGTCGGCCCATTTCTATGAAGCAAGAAACTTTATTGCTTTTAGCGAACTAACCTAGCAACTGTCTAGTCTTACCTGCTACTTCGGTAAGTGGAACCTACCGCCAACATTTCACTCCAGTCAGACCCAACTAATGCAAATCACGCACAAAAAAAATACGATAAACGACGACGAGTGCTTGTAACCATTCATTTGTCAAAACGTCCATTGCTCATAATTTATAGTAATCGTACCACGCTGTGAACGTAATGTTAAAAAGTGTACACAACAGCGTCTAGCAGTAAAAGACACGAGTATTATGACGACATTTTCAAGTATACGGGAGCCTGACGACGAGTCACTAGTGCAACTTGTCGCTTGACACGCACACCACGCACACTAGCTAGAGATTATTTTTCCCCATGTGAGCAGATATTTTATTCCTTTCCATATATTTAGAACAGTGGCTATCAATGAAAATATAGCTGAGTTTTTTTCCGAGCCCACCCGCTCATGCGATCTAGTTGTTCATTACGTAAGTTTGAGACCACAGGATTTATTCCTTTTTTAAATTAGTTTTGTCTGTTCACGTAAAATCGCTGTCATTTAATTTCATATAACATTACAAAATTGAGGATAGCAGTCGTTCGTGAAGTGTACAGGTGTACACTTGGGGAGCAGAACTATTTAATCTAGTTATGTAGAGAATGACTTAGAGCTGTTGAAGAATACAGAACGCCTCAATTACAAAGTAGGTAAATGAAGAGAGTTGAGTAAAACACAAGCCATTTTTCAGGGTAATAGAGAGAGGGAGGGTAGCGGCTTCTCAGATGGACGAAGAATATTTGACAAAGCGAAATTTAGGTCAAAAGATCTTGGACTTCCAAGACGGCCAATAATAAAAATTTTCAACATATTTGAATGCATGACAGTGCAGATAGAGCTTTCAAAATTATTGAATGAGTTAAAATGGGAGCGTGTTAATCGCACGGAGTCACAGGTGAACGTGAACGAATTGAAATGGAAAGATGGTCTGCGGTTGAGTATACCAGGGATATGCTCGTAATTGCGAGAACAACCTCACATCTTTCAAGTGTTAGCGGAGGTGTATTGCAGCAAAGCAGGACACAGAGTAAACGAGGAAGTCATGTACGGAGACATTGAAAAAAGTGTCGTGGGGCCAGGGATTTTGGTTTTAGTGCAAATTCAAGTTTGCACGTAAATGTAATTCTTCTAGTCATTTTGTATCGTACAGAGACTCGAATACCTGTAAACAAAAGCTATGAAATAAGATGAAAGGATTATTGATGAGATGAAAGTATGGTAAAAATGATGAAGGGTGACTGCGATAAATAAGTCGGTGCAACGCAAAATGATGAACTCTGCGAGTCGTCGGATTGCGAATATAAGCCGCAGGTAGGGCATACTTATTTAATTGAACGATTTGCACGATGGTAAAAATTCTGAAGTTAGAAATGCAGAAAAGATGAGGAAGAGGTAGATAAAGAAAATTTGATGAATAAAATGTCCATAGAAAAAAATGAGAGTGGAGGCTAAATATCGTGTGGTGGGGAAAAATGTGAATCGGAAACTAATTTACCTAACGCAGGCTTTGTCCACACAGGCGCGCGATGGCTAGTTCGAGGCAATAGTAAGGGTTGTAGGAAGTAGTCATCAGCTACATTCTGTGGGGACTAGCGTCCTAAGGAAGGGAGGGGGGGGACTGTTAGGTCAGAGCTGCTGGCTCTGTAAAAAGAAGCAAATTTCCGCAAATTAATGGGCTCTTATGCAAGTACTGAAGTTGTTACATGGGCGTTCTGCTTCAGCTTTTGATTTTGGCATAAAATGTAGATTTATGTTCACATTACACTGGCGTAGGGCAAGGGTGCGGGTGTACGCAGTAATTACCCGCTTACTCTGGGTATGAAGGCACTCATAAGATGGATATTACACAAGTAAACGTTAAAATTAGCACAGAACACACTGAATAATTTAAAAACTACGATCTCAATCATATTAATCAAAATAAAGTACGTTTTGTGGTGAATGCCTTGAAAAATTTCTCTCGGTAAACAAAAATTTTCGTCGGTAAGTTGAGCCATTGATCTTTTTTAACCTGTTAACGGTCACTGCTCAGGTGGCCGGCGGTGTATTCACACGATCCGTGGGATTGACAGCGACCGTGTGAATGCAACAACCACGGCGCCCATACATGGCTTTATTGACAGAGACCGTCGACAGGTAGAGTGCCATTTCAATTAACGTTTACTACAACAAAGCTTAATTATATGAATTTCAGTATCTAGACATCAGAAAACCTATTTGACATGATTCTGTTTTCGAATACTAAAGACTGGTCAGAGGCAAAAAACACACACGTCTGCTCAGGATATAATTGACAGGTGATGCGAAAACGCCAGAGCACCCAAACACGGAGACAGTGAAATTATCACCAGTTGCACTCAAAAGCACTCCCAACAAACTAAAGTTAACCAGCACAAAATGAGCGTCTCATAAAAATACTACTCGTCTACCACTACAATTTCTCCACAACGTACGTTTGGTCTGCGCGGTACAACTCGGACACACTAAGACTAGTCGACACTCTAACGACGGGAACCTTATCCATAAAAAACTGCCAGCATGGCAGAAACCCCCGATGTCAGCCCGACGAGCTAAGCCACCATTCATACTCAAGTAAACTCATCACGCCCGCCACGGCAATAATCTTTATTCTAGTCTGCCGAAAAAAATGCCCCTACACGAGTCCGCCAGTCCTTCACTAACCGACCCCTCCTTCCGTAGGGCCGTTTTTCAGGTCCGTACAGGTGCTAGAGCACGTGAATGGCTACGAGTTACCTCAGTGCAGTTCGCATTCTACCAGGGCTAATCCATAAAATATGGTTGACCGCCGCGATGCCGGCGCCTCGTCAGCACTTCTACTCCTGTGTCTGTGATCAAGAAAGTCTCCTCGAACTGCGCCGACAACTTCCCATCATTCGTCACCGCCGTCCAGTTGTCCGGCCACTGCTCGTCTTTCCACGTGCCTGACGACCGATATTCAATGAACATAAATGCATAACGCGAAATAAAAGTATTGACGATCAATTTAAGTTAATAGTTACCAATTCTTCAAGGGAATTCTATCGACGTTAGCAAAAGTTAGATGAAAATAACGAATTATACTTGAAATTTTACAACTCAATTAAACAGATAAATACGATTAATCTGCAACGGTCACGAACCTTACTAGCACTTCCCAAAGCTTGCCAAAATAATTGAGACATACTCCAAAGAACATAACATGTTGACATGTCTACAAATCTGTAATCCTCGTAATAGTAACAATATTTTCAGTTTCCTTCTTCAAATACCAGTATATACCATATGTTTGACATACATTTATTCCACTAGTTTTCATTAGGTTTACCCCAAATACGAAAACTATGTCTGGTACATAAGATGCTCTAAAATCTGGACTAAAAGTTTCTTTAGTTTTCTCAAGACTACTTCATCTAGTGGCTCATGACACGTAGTGGCTCTAGTACCACGACACGATATAAAAGCCACGATAGAATTTAACGTTTATATATATATCGTTCGAAAATTATACATTAATAAGTTCATTCGAAAGTTAAATTTGAAACGAAATTCAGAAAGTTATTTCTGTATGAAAGAATATTTCTTTAATCTATGAAAACACCCCATCTTATAAAAAAGAATATCATGTAACGATTTCTATGGTTGAAAACTTGCAATGGAACAAAAGGAGACTTACCTTCAGAGATCATAGGTTCCACAGTGAAGGTGTGGCCGGCCTTCATGATGCCGATAGCCTTGTTCTCTGCAACAGGAACAGACCGTTTCAAGATACGTAATAAAATTTCCAAAGCAGAATATGGTTCAAAACTAGGTAGAGCGGAGAAAACTTCTCAGCGCTAATTTTTCACCGATTTCTAAATTACACTACATTCTAGTTAGATGACCCTAATAAGTTATGTACCATTTGATTCGGCGTCATTTTCTCATTCAACTACCACATTCATTTATGACTCTTAAATAAAATTGCGCTGGTATTCTCGTTTTTATAAGACAAAATCAAAAAGGCCAAGAAACGCTTGGTATCTATAAAAAACGCAATTTTAATGAAATTTTAGCA
Source organism: Orchestia grillus (assembly GCA_014899125.1). NCBI lineage: Eukaryota > Metazoa > Arthropoda > Malacostraca > Amphipoda > Talitridae > Orchestia > Orchestia grillus. Next base: position 8,196 of record VOMN01093719.1, read on the forward strand.
CTAAACTGTGTTCAAAGCAAATCAAACTTGTCAATATTTAGTAGCGTAATCTTTTTGGGATTTGATAGCTCGTAATTTTTTTTGGCATTTCCTAGATTATTTTCCACCAGTAGTGAAGAGAGAGGACGTCCCACTTTTCTTCTATTTTAGTCGGAAGTTGATCAAGATTATTGATAGTACATATGTGTAGCTGTTGCTTGATATGGTGCCACACGTTTTCGATTGGAGTAAGGTCTGGTGACTGGGCAGATCAATCCAAACGTGAAATGTTATTCTCCCTGAAGAATCTCTTGACCCTGGCCGCTGTGTATACGGGAGCATTATCCTGTATGAACAAGCGATTATCCTCCGCCAACATTGATTTTAAAGATGACAAATTCGCAAGGCTTTTCTTTACCATGCACGACGACATTAGCCTGGTCTGCGACGACGGTTGTGTTTTTGTTTCCACACGCAGCCATAAACCAACGCTTCGTCTCGTGGGACGATAATTTTCATGAAGTTTGCGTGGCTTCTTGAAAGTTCAATCAGCTCCTGGCTCATGTTCAACAGATTCTTTTTCCGGTCACTGGTCAATAGACACGGTGTTTCAAGGCAGAAATATAAACAATAGACACAACTACACTCTTCCTTTCTTGACCTCTTTCGATGTTAAAACACAACTTTCGAGTGTCCAGTTAAACCAACCACTGACAGACTAACTGAAGGCAGAAAGATTCGTTCATCTGAGTATTATGCGCTTTTGTTACCGGACATCCTGACCAATGGAAAATGTCCTCAGACCAATCGATTTTGCTGGGTGCATTCGATACCGGTTTGTATGCAGTATCCGTAGATGAGCGTTCACTTCTTGCTCTACACACGGAGGACATACATCGTGTCTGAAATTCACACTTCTCGTCAGGCGTCATAAAATCTACAGGGAAGGAGAAGTCAATCATGACACCGTTATTGAATTCTGCAAACATACCAAAGGCCTGCTACAGTAAAGCTGATGTTTGTAGCAAAGCTGAACATATAAAGATATCTATGAAATTTCACAATCGCGCTCACTCACACACACGTCCTTCCATAAAATCTACCACCTAAATAAGCAGAAGAGTTGATACAAACGTAGCGCTCTCAAAAATCAAGACCAACAACTACCCAGAGGAGAAGAGGCCCCAAGTGACGCTGCCTGTCACGGAAGGTTGTCGCTAGGTAATGCAGCTTGCCAGAACTTAATCGGTGCAGTGGTTCTTATCGCTTTACTAATATTCGATCTCAATTTTTATAACTATTCTCTTCAATATAAATGTAGTGAAACTGATGAGTAAGAGGCAAGGAAGAAAAACACATGGCAAAGATTGCAACTGCAAAGAATAGAAGGGGAGTACAAGACAAGAAAAAGGACCACAAAACGAAGACAAGCACAAGACAAGAAGGAGGACCACAAGACCAAGAAGAGCAGCAACTCACTAGCGTAGTGAGGCACCGAGGGCGTCGTGTGGAAGAGCTCATGGATGCCGTGACCGCAATAGGAGCGCACCACGCTGTAGTTCTGCGCCTGCGCGTGCCGCTGGATCACGGGGCCCACGTCCCGGTACTTCACGCCAGGTCGCACTGCTCACCACAATCTCGTTTCAATACACTCACATACATACACGTGACTCTAAAAGTAAAATAATGGGTAGATAGAGGAAAATGGAGCAAAGAAGTTATACAAAATTCTAGGCAGCCAATCGTCAGAAGGGCTAACGTCACTGTGGCAACACCTCGCTACGTGCACACATGGGTCTACTGCACACACGACATTGGAGCGCTTAATGCCTGAAACCAATAATGAAGCTCGCTATCATGCCCTGCTTATCGTGCGAGCTCCTTCCATGTATTAACTTTTTAACGATCTTATCTCATAGTTTATTTAGACAATATAAAGGTATAACTGAGTCATAACCTATGGCGGGACGTGATAAAAAAAAGTAAATGACGTGTCCTTACGTACTGTAGCACTTACGCAATTCAATGACTTTTTGAAGACACTCCCACGTGGTTTTGACGAGATTCTTGGCGTTCTCGTTGACGTCACCAATAAGGAGGGTCTCGTTGAGGTCGCCATGAAAGCCTCGATGGTAGACGGTTACGTCGATGTTGCAAATATCGCCGTTGGCAAGGGGTCTCGTATCAGGGATACCGTGACAGATGACTTCGTTGATGGAGGTACAACAGGACTTGGGGAAGCCGTGGTAGTTGAGAGGGGAGGGGTAGCATTCCCGGTCTATGGACGCTTCGTGTATTATCCGGTCGATCTCGTCTGTCGTCACCCCCACTGCTGCTGCCGCTGCGCCCTCGTCCAATACTTCGCGTGCTAACTGCAAAGAACCGCTTTTAAACGCCATGTGTTTACGAGTGCATTGACATCATCTAAATGCAGAACTTAGTTCTCTATTGAAAACTACACCTTTTTACTTTCAAATTAAAATATGTTGAGTTCAAATTAAAATTTGTAAAGTAAATATTAAAATAGGTATAATACAATAGTTTGTTTTTGTTTGAACTGTTAAAAAAGTGATATAAAT
>VOMN01093724.1:0-17087 GCA_014899125.1 Orchestia grillus
TTAGTAACGACTAGGTCTAGTATGTTCTCGAGCCTAGTCGGGACGGTCACGTATCGTTCCTTCGCGAAGTTTTCCATAAAGGAGAGGAGGGAAGCATTATGCACCAGGGTATACCTTATTCCATACCCTGAAGTACTGAGGCAATACCGAGCCACTAAAGGTGGGTGCGAGGCATAGCCTTGTTTTTCAAACTGACTTCACGGAAGAAAATGACAGTTTTTGCCGGAAAACTTTCTCCACACCACGAGAATAATATTTTGAACATCAAAAACTACGCAAACTATTTTGTGACATTGCCAAAAGATGACTGTGAATTTTTTTAGAATAACTATTATTTATGTTGACTCACAGGTATGCGTACGTTTATTATTTTATCGATGTAGTTATAATTCGCATTTACTTCTGTGACTCGACACCTCGCATTTCAGAAGGAGAGTTTTAGCCCATTTCTTTTGCTCTTTGTAAAGAATTTAAAATCTGCCAAGTTTGTGAAGGACTCAAGAAGTAAAGACCCAAGTACTTTTCCATAGCATTCGTATACCCTCCGTGGCAACACGCCGTGTGTTGTACAATGCTCTTAACCTTTAACGCTAAATCATTTCTGATTTTTGACCAGCCAGTTTTACGATAAAATACTTGCAGCCTTATGAAATGTCACTTCGAAATGACGGTGGTGATTATTCAATGTAATTTATATCCCAGAGTCTGACCATAAATCGATACGCGTTATTACACGTTGCTCTTAAAATAAAGTTCTAGATCTCCACAACAGGACCAGCGCCGGGAAGAGTCGACTCCTCCCCCCCNCTCTGAATGAGTAATTCTAGCCAATCACGCGCAAGGTGCAGGTGAGGTAAGGGGCAGTGGGATAGGGGGTGGAAAAGGTAGTGGAAGGCGGTGGTGGGAAGAGCTGGGTACCTTAATGGAACTGTGTATGGGGAGAGGCTCGTAATTTAGGCTCGAGATAATCCATTTATTAACATCATCATATGATGTTGGCGCATAACGAGGGTAAAAAACGCGATCGAGAGTAGTGATTTCAAAACGTAAAGAATGCGCGTACGCTGTAACTCAGTCTCACTTTGTTGTTGAAGCAACGGTCGTGTGCAGTGGTTATGGTACCAATACAAAAATTTAAAGAACTTCACGGAGAATTATGCTCATTAGACGATAGGACGAAACCACGCTATGTTAAATTTAATTGAAAGATGCATTTGTGATTGACAGTGCTGCACGAGTTAATATAAAAATTATATGAATACTGGAATGCTAATATAAATACCATAGAAGTTACTCGAAATTAAAAAAATAATTACGATTCTCAAAAATTATCCGACTGCTACATAATTACATCAATAGAAAATAATTGCTACAGGTTTTCGAAATTTATAAGATTGAGCAATTGTTACAAAGATGTACATGAATAATGCAAAAATAGAGCGGATTTACAAAATAGATATGGACGGTACGCGGTGGTGTTCTTAGAATGGTCTGGTGAGGGGCATATTCGAATAAGAAAGGCTGAGTGACTGAAAATATTCTCAACGTAAATGAAAAGTATTTGAAATTCAAATTTATTTGCTCACTCTAATATTTTGGTGCATTCAGGTAGCTGACAATTTGGAGTGAGTGAAACTAAAGATAGTTTAGTTTGAAAGATGTTATAGGTAAAAGGATAATATAGGAATGTTTCCGAGTTAATTAAGGTTTGCAGACGTGATATCGATTCATTTCGAACTTGGTGAAATTTTGGTGTTTGGTTCAATCGAGATGCATTACTTGCAATCAACGTGAAGAAATCCTTGTGTCGAATTTTCACACATTTCTTACATTTTTCGATTAAAATAGAACATACTTGATGAGAATCTTTAACTTTCAGATGCTGTTACTGTTAGTTTACTGTGACAGTTCGGGTGATATGTTGTTGCGTCTCCAAATGAAATATAAAATGAAAGCGCTTTTCAATCTTGGATATGAATGATTCAACGATATTATTTAATTTTTCAAGCCAACGCAAAATTATTATAGAACAATTCTCAACTGATTTCCAGACCCCGGCCCGCCATGCCGTACACGTGAAGAACAACATGTCCAGCCTTCATCCCTGAACACAGCGTAAACAGAGTAGCGGAGTTTTGTCTCTCCCCTGTAGTCGAGAGCTCAAATCAAAAGTCCCAGAGTTCTGGATGAGTAAAAGGTTGTCAGCCACATGCGACTCTAAATGATCTATCGATCCGCGGTGTCTGTCACTGAGGCAGGCAACGTAAACGTAAACACGGAAGTCTTCAAGAAAAACGTGATGCCGCGATTTGAGTTGTAATGACCTCATTTATAAACGATATCAGAGCACAACTCTGCTCTTCGAAAGAAATTGATCCTTGGCCAGGTAATTTAAAGATGAACGTGATGTTTGTTTACATTGGCGTGAGGCTAGTTCAGCTTCTTTAGCTTGGTTTTTGGAATTTCCCGATTTTGAAAAAAAGATTTCTACCCATGATAACTGTTTCGAATTTTATTTTTGCGGGTCATAAGGTAGTTTGTAATTTTCTGTTTGGAAAATTACCCCCGAATGTTTCTCTATACCGGATACAGGGAGAGTTTGTCCGTGCATTAATTGAGCGAAAAATTAATAAAAAATCCCACTCGCCCATCCTTTCTTTGGTTCCGTTCGTAAGATTGACAACTACTATGTATAAATGCTGCTCATCATACACAAAATAAACTACAACTTTGTATCTCACACACAAATTTATGAGTCAAGCTTCAGATTTTGTTTGAGACACTTCCTCTGCCTGTATATGCACTGCGTAGTACGAGTATTTCTATAGTTGGACGATGTTCTTTTCGTCGGAAGTTCGGACCCTTTTCCTAAATAATATATCTTACATCCTGGTTCAAATGGATTTTCTTCAATGATTTCAGCTTAAAATTACATTTTTTAAATTAAAATAAGTCGTTCAAGTATGCCTATATTTCTGTGCAAGTAAATTCCATTGCATTTGATTGGTTACACAAGTTTAGCTTAGGTGTACTTATAGTTTTTATTCGACCCACTGCTTCACTCATCCACGTGTTTCTCTCAAAGATTAATTCATAATACATTCTATGTAGTTATTACTCATTGCCTCATTCACATATATTCAATTTATATCTTGAAGAGTCCAGCAGAACAGAAATTTATAACGCTGAATTTCTGTAGCTCCGCTCACGGGTAGCAAGAAAGCGAGAGCTGTGACGGACAGCTCAGATGAGAGAGCGAGAGAGATACAGAAAAGACAGCTCCGAAAGAAACAGAGGGAGAGAAGCAGGGGAAGCAGCGTAAAAAGGAAAGAGAAACAGACGAAGAGAAGATGACGAGAGAGAGAGACAGCTCGGATGAGAGTGGGAGACAGATGGTCCAGAGACGGAAGAGACAGCAAGACATAATTTCGGACAGAAGGACGGATGCCGGAAGCAGATGGACATAAAGAGAGAGGGAGAAGGGAGGGACGGGGTAGGGGGGCTGGGTGGAGGGGGCAACAAATTATACGCTTGCACACAACAAAGCCTGGAGCCGACCCCTACCCCCTGTGCTGTCTGCACCATCTCAACCAACGCAGAGAAAGCTAGCCAGGAAGATAAAATAATAAAAAGAAGGCCTTACTTCTTTTTCCAGGCCTCGGGCAGAAGCCGGGCTGGAGCTGCGCCAAGCACCCCGTACAGTTGGTGCGTGCGGCTCTCCGGCCATGCCGAGTGAGGTCGCTGCTATGGCTGGAGGCGTGCCAGATTTTCTCTGCATGAAGCAAATCACAAACACAAAACCAACGGATATTCCAAGGCAGAAGTTGGTTTGTAACTCGCAGTTGCCTAGCGTGGGGTTGTCTTTCACACCTGAGGTTAGGTTAGTAAAGAGTTATTAGTTCATCTAACAAATTAAATTTAAATATAGAGAATAAAACATTTCTTTCAGCCAATAAAGGTTATAGGAGGCAATCCTTGTCTTGCGTTAATAAATTTAATAAGCGTCTCTGAAAATATTGTTTAGTCTCAAACTCTCATAATTCAGCTCGTAATTTTGTTACATCCCGCCATTCGGCTTCTGAGGCAAAAGGATTTTTTCTAGACCATCATGATTTTCCTTTAACATTTTTTCTTCTTAACTATTCCTTCACTGGACATGAAACTAATTCCTTGCTTCTTCATATCATCCTCTTTTGGCCTTCATACAATAAAACCAACGAATGCCCTGACTCTGTTAATTTTTCTAAGAAATGAAACCGCAGAACTTCCAGGCGTTGGAGCCAAAAAAAAACTCGGATCCCAGAAAAGAAAATGTGCTGCGGATTGGAAACAACTAACACGGCTTAATGTCGTCCGCAGCTCGGGGGCAGCAGCAGCGGAGCCAGAGAGGAGAACTGACCTCACGTCCCCTCGGCCGACATGAAATGGCTAAAGCTACATTTGTCAACCAGCGTCTCCAGCGCGCAGACTTAGTAAAAGCTGCCCATGAGGCCTCGGTTCAAGTTTTTCTCTGCAGTAACAGATGAACTTGGTGCGGAATTGAAATTTTCAGTTACCAATTCAGAGACGGATTTTGTCAAAATATTTACAAGCCGCTATACTTGTGATGGAACAAAATAACAAAAAATTGTAGTCCATTACCACAGCCTGATATGCCAGTCTCTTTCACGCTTCTTGATTGATTTCGGAAGCGCTGTTCAAGTTTTATCTAAAGGGCAGTCAGATCTTTTTAATTTCAACTGATACATAAAATTGTCAGGCCTCCATTGATGAACTTGATATTGAAGTCAGTGTTTATGAAAACGCCAAACATAGAACAAAACTTAGCAGCTTATGTGAATGCAACAGCCCAACCGTTTGCATCATTGCATCATGGCGGTCTTTGTATCGAGTTAAAACTAAAAAATTCTTCATTCGGATCAAAATTAAATGGCGCGAGTTCCATTTTCTACAGCAGAGCAAACATTTCCTGCATTCTCATCAGCTCCCAAACCATTCCCTAGAAAATGGTGACTTACTTTGGTGTAAATTGCGAAGAGCATTTCCTTCTAAGAGCTGGGCAGAAGCACTCTCCCTATCCGCTTAAGGAGTCACCAGTCGTGCTAGCTCTCTCTCTGAACAGTAATCGTAGGATAGTCGAGCAGCAGACGAAGGCGGTGTGGTCGACACAAGTGCGCGGAGCGTTAATTCTTTAGCAGACAAGTTTTTTCGTTCGCCGAGGAGTGAGTGAAGTTCACTGTAACGATCGAGTTTCTTTTGTTTCCGGCAGCCATACTTACTGAATCTTCTTCGAAGACTCGGAGAAACTATATGGGACTTCTAGCACCTGAAGCACGGGGGAATTCAATATTCCTCGGAATTTCAAACATTCAAAGGGGATACGAATTCTCATTAGTCATTCAACATTTGCGAGTCTCGAGTGAATGAAGCCGGGTCCATTATCGGCAAAGAAGAATGAATTATTCAACAAATGAAGGCCCTGTAAGTTTCATATTAAAGTCTTTGTAGCTACTTTTAAAGAAAAGTCGACGATAATTAAAGATGAAACGACTTTAGTTTATATTGAGGACTGTAAGCAAAAGAGAAGTAAAATTTTGAGATCAAGGAAGAAAGTTTCATAAGGGCATACAAGGCAGGTAGGCAGCTGTTTTAATTAAATGCGAGGGACTGTGCGGTATTTCTGAGGATTAGCTTCTCAATCAAGATATATACGGTGGCGACAGAAAGAAACTCTGCAACGCTAATTTTTCACGGATTTTTAAATTACACTGCCTTTAAGTTCGCTGACATTAATAAGCGATATACCATTCGATTCAGTGTCATTTTCTCATTTGATAACCATATTCATTTACGAATTGTAAATGAAATAGTGTTGGTGTTCTCATTATTTTTATAAGACGACAAAATCAAAATTGCCATGAGACTCTCTGCATATTTAAAAAATGTAATTTTAATGAAATTTTAGTACAAAATTGTGTTCAAAACAAACAAACAAACGTGTGAATATTTAGCGTCATAACCTTTCTGGGTTTTGACAGCTTGTGATTTTTTCGTCATTGGCTCGATTAATTTCTGACTGTAATCTAGACAGAGAGCGTCCCACTTCTCATCTATTTTAGCCCAAAGTTGATCAAGATTATTGATGGTATCTTTGCGTAGCTGTTGCTTGATATGGTGCCCCACGCTCACGATTGGATTAAGATCTGGTGACTGGGCTGACCAATCCAAACATGAAATGTTATTCTCCCGGAAAATTCTCTTGACATTGGCCGCTGTGTATAAAGGAGAATTATCCTAGTGAAGATGGGATTATTTGCCAAATTATTATCAAAATAAGGCTTAAAATGCTTAGCTAACATGTCGAGGTATTTAGTCGAATTAATTCGTCCTTGCAGTCGAACGAGAGGTTCTGGACCATGGAACCTCCACCGCCTTGAGGTGTTGGAACTGTACACCTGTTATGAAATTCCTCACCTCCCATTCGTCTAACATATTGTCTGCCATCGCTGCCTAGCCTATTGAACCTGCTTTCATCGCTAAAAAGCACGTTGGGAAGAATGAGGCGTCAAAAGCTTCATGATATCTGACGAATTCCTAGCGGTACTTTCTGTTCTTTATCGATCTCATAAGTTCGCGTCTTGCAATGCAACCTTTCGACTTAAATTCATTCAATCTATTCTTAATTGTTAGAACAGAACACTTCGCAACAAGGTCACACCCTTGTCGAACCTGAGAAGCAGTTTTAAATCTGTTTCTAAGGCTGTGGATTTTTATGGCGCTAGCTTCCCTGTGAGAAGTAACTCTATGGAGGTCAGATTTTGGGCTATGCATATCGAACGATGCTTTACCACAGTCAATCGCACAGTTTTTTCATCACATTTGAGTCCTTGCTAATTTCTCTGTTGGCCAATCCAGCATTACGAAGTTTAATAAGTTCCTCAAGATCACTAAGAGAAAAACGAGACATTCTGATTAAATATCACTTAATTATAGCGTTAAACACGTGCTTTGGAACAACTGTTAGCAGGATTTACGATGGCGTATGGTCGAAAACGCGGATAGATTTTCAGGTTATCATCTAATTCTAAGCTGCCGAGTTTCTTTTCGACTTGCTAATCTTCGTTGTGCCACGTTTGTAGAAAAATATCTATCCAAGTAAAAAATATTCTAAGAAAATGCATATGATATTTAAAAGAAGAAATAATGCTGAATCGAATGATATATATGTAGCTTATTATGTTTAGTTGCTTAAATTTTTAGTAAAATTTACAATTCCATAAAAATATTGGCTGTGCGGAGTTTCTTGCTGCCGCTACAGACACTGTGAAAAGAGATGTTCGATGAGGAAGCTTTTGGAAGACAATGACTTTCACACTTCTTCACGCTCTTTACACAAGCTCTTTACGCACGCTCTTTACGTACGCTCTTCCAAAGTCACAAACCATGGAACTTGCGTTCATTGAGCCTCAGTTATGGAGGGAGGCTCAGAAGTCACTTCACCATGTTGATCATCTATTGCATGACAAGTAAAATAGCTAGAAAAATAAGTTGCGCATGAAATGAAAATGAAAATTTGAAGTTCATTATTATGATATGATATTTTTTAAATGTTCTCTATCATTCTTTACACTCAAGCGTATTCTACGCACACTACTTTACATGACTTTTTACAAAATATTTGGAGTTATTCTGTTAATTTCTTCGATGATGTTGCTTTTTAACATGGAGAGTATTAGGCATATTGATGTAAACCTTCCCTTCAAGGTATCCCCATAGGATAAAATCAGCAGAGGTTAAATCAGGAGGCCGTGGTGGCCAAGGAACGTCACCAAAGCCTGAAATCAAACGACAAGGAAAAGCAGCTTTAGTATTGTCATGGTTTCTCTTGCTGTATGTGTTGTCGCCCCATCTTGTTGGAACCACAAAATCTACGTGTCTATATCTTTCAGTAGTGGCACTGAATAAATGGTCTTTCGAAGTGCCTCTGTATTGCAACTAATGATTTATTACGAGAGAAATAACTTTCCCCTAACTTTGCTCGTTGGCCCTTGTTGTACTTCGGCATTTTTGGGACATGATAATTATGTAAAATTTGGTAAGAAAATATGCTTAAATTCCTATCATTGATATTGAATAAAACTTCAAAATGTTTTTTTCAATTTTATATCTGACAAATTTCTATAACTGTATTAAATGCCGTGTAATGAATATTTAAAATAAGGAAGTGACTTGCGCCACCCTGTATTACGGGGGATAAATTCTCGCTTCATCGGCATTTTTTCGATACCTGTACTATGTGCCCATGGACTGCATGAATTATTGCTGAAAAACTGATAAAAAGATGAGCACAAGAAAATCTTTGCGTATATAGCCAGCCACCATAAGTCGCCGAGCTCTAAGGCAATGTACGGCATGGTGCGGAAATATCGACCATCTGAGCCCAGAATGAGATATCAGGGCACTGGTAACACAAGGGCACGCTCAGCATGAACAGAGAACAGTGCACGCTTAACATGAACAGAGAACAGTGTACGCTTAGCATGAACAGAGAACAAGTACGCTTAGCATGAACAGAGAACAGTGCACGCTTAGCATGATCAGAGAACAGTGCACGCTCAGCATGAACACTGAAGAGAGAAGTGGCACCATTGTATATACATACACTATGATCTGAGGAAAAATCACATTATTTTCACTGCACTCTAAAAAGAATTAGTATTTCTTGGATAACAAAATCAATGATTTGAAAATATTACTTAGGCTTTGATAAGATTATGAGTACTCTGATAACATTATCAGGCAATTTATCATAAAAAATATAACACCCATCTATCAGAGTGTAAAAAAGAACTCAATTCAAATCCAAAAGCAATGATGAAATGCCGAAATACTTTATATTATAAATGTTAAAACGTATGTCAATGTTAAAATAATTCTCACGTGCCAGTGCGGAAGATTTCGATAATCTGCATCGCTCTTCAGCAATGCTCAGGAACACATGAACAATACAGCACGACTAATGAACTTCTGTCGCCATCAAAGCTATTCCGTAAATCTTACTTATGACGCTGGCTCTGGGTGGTCCCCGCCATGCACAAACCCTCGCAAATAAATTCAATAATCGAAGTATTGGTTACGATGAGGAGCGTCGGCCGATGTCAAATAGAGCAGAGATGTGCGCAAGCGTGGCGGTATTTGCTGTCGATAGAGAGCCACGTCACGGCACAGTTTGTCACGATCACAACAAACCATTTAGTGTGGGCCTACAGAGCCACAAATCGATGTTGTCCTGGGCCCTGGTGACAGAATTTGGCCGCGAGATGCTGCACCCTGGATTAGCTAGAGAACGAGAAACCTTGTTCGGATCTCTGTGCAGACGTCAATATACTCAAATGAATCTATAGATATTTTCAACAAAAAAGCACTGGTGAAAATATATTCGCACCGCAAAGAGATAAAGATATTTCTGAGAGAGAGCATTTGAAAATTGAGACGTAGTCTCGGAGGAAGTAGGCTTCAACTGCTTGCTCGTCCGAACGGATGAACATTAATTTTGGAGGCCATCCACATGAAAAAGAGCCTCGGGAACCATTATGAGGGGAAGATGATGATCAAGAGCTTCCCTCTAACGAAATAGAAAACAAAGAGCAGTCGCGCTTGAAAAAGAGAGAGTTCGTGAAAGAGAGCAGGCTTTCGTGAAGGTGAGGGGAGGGACGCAGAGGACGCCCTCTTCCCCTCCTCTTGCCGAGGGAAACTTGGCGGCAGGTCCTCAATTGAAGCCTTCAGTAAGAGAGGGAGAGTGAGCGCGCGAGGTGCTTCAGAAAATATGGCGTCTTCATTCGGGTTGCACTCGAGTCTGACTGCGACGTGGTTCATTATCGTTGCGTTAGGAACTGTGGCATTTGCAGAGGAGATCAGAGTCGCTGAACTGATCGCTTCTAAAGCTCCGGCTGAGCCACTGCCGCAGGCTTTGGCTCGACGAAGTCCCCAAAATATGGCATCAGATCCCACAGAACGCATGCAAAACGACAAGAAAAAATCATTTGCTGACAATGAAGTTGTCGACGTTTCGACCAAAGGACAGCTGGACTTTGTGCTCGCGGAGCTGCGGGAAGTAAGGTCTGAAATCCGAGAGGCCAGACAAGAGCACAGTCGTTTGGCGAGCGGCATTTCCGAAATCAGCGGTCAAGTCCGGACTATTGGAGAGCGAAAGGACCAGATCAAGAAGAAAATAAGAAAACTCACGAAAACCTTATCCAAGAAAGACCACCACCGGAAAGTCAAAAGCGGACTGCGGGCTCTGCAGCAAGATCACGAGCGAATTTTGCAGGCGATGTCAAAGGCAAAACTCATGAACCGATTCTCAGCTCGGCGCAACCGTACCAATCACGGGCATCAGAACGGGACGCACCACGGCAAGAAGCCGAGGACGGAGACCAACGAGGTAGGATTGAGCGAAGAAATAAATGCGACTGAAGAGGAGTTCATGAAACCTGAGATAGAAAACAAAGGAAAACTGCGGGGAAACGGCAACAAGTCAGGTAACAATCACGAAGAAGATGACACATCTAAGGACGTCATCCCAGTCGTGTTGCCTATCGAGTTTGAGCGGAAATTACAACCAACGTCCGGCACCAACGAAATCAGGACGTCTGAAAGCTCCAATACGGTAGGGCAGCGATTTACTCCGACACCCATGAAAAAGCCATCAACGACCACCACTACTTCAACTACGACTCCTACCACCACTACAACTACCACCACAACTGCTGCTACCACGACAACTCATATTAAAATGCAGGTACATGCAGCGACTAGCGAGCCGCTGCCGCTGAACTGCTACGAGGTGTTGCAGCACGGCAACTGGACCAGCGGAGTGTACACCATCCAGCCCTCGGACATGGATCCCATCCAGGTGAGATTTCGCTGGGCAAGATATGATCCTTTGGCTTAGTTCGCTTGGATGTTTCAATGAGGAATAATCCTTTCCGTACTCGTCTCATTTGGCTGTTGTATGTCTGTTGTAGTGAGGAGTAAAGTGAATTTATTCCTACCATATATGAAACTCTTATACACATACGCATCTGAACTTCCCAAATTATTTTAATATTGCAATAAGGAGGTCAAATCACTCAGGCATATTAAAAGGAGCAGCTTCCAGAGGACATTAGCCTTGGATCTCTACCAGGTAAGATTTAATCTAACACTTTGTTATCATACTTGTATTAAATTACGGGATTGTAACATACAGATTCTGTCTTATTTCAAGCAAAATATGTACAACCAGATCACAGCCTGGTTTTGAGTTACGAAGTAGCAAACAAATGCTGCGAGTGAAGGGTTCGATGTGAACATGAACTTCATGTCTAATCGAGTCATATTTTTGATTGGTTTTAATACCACAAAATTGATTTATTTCTAACATTGTAAAATTGATCAATTTCTAAGATGGTGAAATTGATTAATTATTAAATCTTACAAAATGGGTTGACTTTAAATAATATAAAACAATCGATTTTGAACACCAGAAAACTGATTGATTCCTTACAATTAAAAAACAATTGATTTTTAACACAATTTATTTATTGAGGTGTTTTTTTAAAAAGCAAGGCAGATTAAAGGTATTTTGTGAACTATTTGCCTGGCTAGTACACGTACGTAAATTTTGTAATTATCAGATTTTTGACCCGTTTATGATACAAGAGAATTATCTGGCACAAAGAATGATACTTGAAGATTTTTTAGAAACAACTTAAATAGAAATGCCCCTATTTACGTTGGAATGATGAATCAGAGAAAAGTATACCGGAAAAGCATGCCGCGTGCATTTCTGCATCTTTGAGGGCACGAATCTTGCCTGAAATTTTGATTTAATATGTATTTTATCCTCCCTTCCTTTACTGCTCTTGAAACAATGCGGTGAAATTTTCATTTAATTTTTTATTTGCTCAAAATACACGAGTTTGCTCGGGAGATGTCGGTTTATAGCAAGAGAGGCCAAGGAAGGTCGCGTAAATGCGTTTTGCATTTTTTTTAGTCAAATGTTTTGACTAATTCACAGGTTCAAAGTTGTGAATTACAAGCCAAAACGAAGAAGTTAACTTGTTCATGAAGATATAAGAAAATTATGTCGTTTAATTCAAGTCTGTCTCAGTTGTGCGTCAGTGGATTTTTTCTTTGTGATTTCATGAATTCTAATGATGGATCAGTCCGTTGTAACGGCTACAATTTCAAGCTCTCAAAGATTTAGATTTAAATAGATATAGTTAAAGATTGAGATCCACTTTGTCACACTAACGAACTCGGACAAAACTGTTCATTCACGGCATTAATAGGAATTCAAAAATTATGAAGCGAACTTAATTCAGAAAATAATGATGGAATCCAATATTAGTCACAAGTTTAGTGCGCAAATTCTTAAATTTCAACCATCCGAAACAAATAAATTGAGAAAATACAGCCTGAGCACAGCAAAGTTGCAACAGTGAGGGTCTTGTACGGAAGGCTAAAATAAAAATACGAAGAACGTTGACTGGGATGATGAGAAAGATACTTAAATGTTTGTTTTTCATTCCGTAGGTTTAAGTACACGCTTACTCCGAGGTTCTGAAATATTAGAACCAAAGTCTTTAGATTTAACTCTATTACTCGAGCGCTAAGCAATGTACGACTGAAGTCACAAACTCTGCGCTACAATAAGGAAAAAATAAACGAATAACTTTAAATCATGTAGAATGAGTAAAATATTGATAAAACCTGAATTTAAATTGGCATTTAACAAACTGCAAGCGATATCCTATCCTAACATCATTTGCACCTGACTTTTGATTCACTTTTGTACTAAATACAAAGAAAGTGTACTATGCACTGAGCGTTTTTCTTAATAAAAGTAAATTAAGTAGGTAGACTGGAATTAAATAATACCACACAGTGACTGCAATATGTATCGCATGTATTTTTCATTTGTTGGGTTACGCGAAGCCAAGTCCAAGATGTAGAAATGAGTTCAGGAATGTTCTTCGATGCCTAACCTAAAATTTGGAAGCAGTTTAACGATGAGTGAATCGTTGCATTCTTCCTGCATCTTGTGACTTGCCCAACTAAGGTAAGGATTTTAGTAATAACAACGTACTAGCGTCAAGCCGGGTACATATTAACGAGAAGATCTCTTTCCAAAATTTTCGTATGTAGAGAAGCGTCAACGATCATTTTATATGGAATACAGAAAAATTCTAACGCGAACCTTAAACTTGTGCACTGCAGCCAGGACTCACTTTGACAAAACCTTCAACAGTTGAACTACAAGTCCCATACACGAGGCGCCGAGCTCTCCATTCTCCTAAAACGAGTGAGTCGGACAGTGCAAAGACAAGTTGTACTCACTCGCAGCGCAGTCATTTGGCCGGGCAGGCAGCGCACACTCCTCCTTGTCACAAAGTCGCCCCTGGAACGCGGCTCGCGTTGTGCGGTACAAAGCAAACCGCGAGTTTCTGTTTCAATTCCGCACGAATTTCCGAGTCCCATTCCTCACTCTTAGCCTCGAACTTGCACGCTTTCTCTGTGGAATGGCAAGACTGCAGATCGGCCTCGGATGTCCGCCTGTAGACCATTGAGGAACATCAGCACGTAGGAAGCATCGCAGAAGCACGATCGTTAGCGGGCGCTGTTCGAGTGTTAAACCCGGTTGACGGGGCCAAGCTGCATCGTGTACCGCCATTAATACACGCATCGTTTACATTGGTATACGAATCGTGTTCTAATGATGGTGTATACATCGTGTTAGTCTTCACATAGCGAGCCACTATTGACAAATTGAAGGAAGCTGCAGATGCGTCACGATCGGCCAATTTAGAGGTGCGGTGTACTTGTTGCCCTGTGATAGCGACTGCAGCCTCCCATGTCCTGCTGTTTCAGACTAGGTCAGCGTTCCAATAATGACCGAGGTCTGTCTAGACATGCACCTCGTCATGGTCGTCGTTTGAACATTGTTTTATTTTTGTATGAGATTTCTTCGTCAAAGAGATGTGAAAATTTACTTACTTGATTGAATTGATGCTAAATTTTGTTCAGGGAATGATTAGAACATTCATTACCGAAAAAACTGAAGAATTGCTGTTCTTCCGCAAAAAAAAAAACAGACAAAGGAGTCATTGGTTAGCAAACGGCCCTGCACTCTGGACGATTTTGTCGTGGCCTGGTGCTCAGGTGAACTTAAACACGAAAAAATATTTATATATAAGATCATGAAATACTGTACAAAAATATTTTGACAACCACAAACTAAAATTAAATCTGATTTTGTTTCCCCACGTCTTGCTCCATCTACATTGAACTTCTTTTTCTAGCAAAACCTAGTGAATTCAATCTTGACTTCTCGATTTATCTTACTATTATGTAATGATGCGCAAACTTACAAATAAAGCTCCTCGAATTTCGTCTTTTCCTTTTTGAACAAAATGAAAAACCAAGTTTGGCCACATTGAGATCAAACTCCACGTTCTGCCGAGGTGGGCAGCGCTCGCTGCAGCGCTCTAGGAGCACGTCTTGGGCGAGGGAAACGTGAGGGCGCTGGCGAAATTTACACTGAGCCGTGACGCTATAATTCTGCAAAGCTGCATGTTGTATTTTAATAAGGCAACCGGTTCTCGACTTCGGAGTAGCGCGTTAGAATGATGGCTTCTAGTAAATAGCGGGAGTGCCACGGCTACTGAGGGCTACTGTAAGACTGCGAAACCTTGAACACTCTGTAAATAAAACGTTTACGCTTGTAAAAATGAACGCTCACGCTTGTAATTAAAACGTTAATGCATGTAAATAAAACGTTAACGATTGTAAATAAAATATTAACACTTGTAAATAAAACGTTAACGCTTGTAAATAAAACGTTAATACTTGTAAATATAATGTTAACACTTGTAAATAAAACGTTAACACTTCTAAATAAAACTTTAACGCTTGTGAACGAAGTTGCAGAAACTAATGCTGAAATAAATTAGTTACTAAACGTAACAATACAGGGAACAATCATACATGTATGTTTTTTTCGGTAACTACACAGAAATATAAATTAAAAACTCTCAAGTGTGGTCATGAACGTAAACTATCCGAGTCGTTGCCCAAAGCGAGACTGACTAAGCGAATAAAACGTCTAGAGCAACCAAGAAAAATGGGCTATTAATTTCTTGAGAAGTTTTCCTAAAGCCATACGTAAACGCAAGTTCAGAGAAACTTTCCATGAATTAATTTGCAGATCATAATTCTTGGTAGCTGAGAAATATTGCCTCACGCTGTCACGCAGGGCAGGCAGCAGTTTTTCATGCACTCTCTTTTCATTGTTGAAACGATAAATTCTGGCTGCAGGGTGCCACGAGAGCCCAGTATCGACTAGCGATATTTCTCAGAGACTTATGATGTCAAAACGTCTGCGGCAGCAAGTGCTTCCTTCATAATCGCTTCACCCAAATCAAACAGCCACAGCGGTCCGTAAAAGAAGTGTTGTATTTGTTCTGCGTATTTTCTTACAATAAGATGAACCCGTTTGAAATTTCGCGTTTTTTATGTGTTGGAATACTTTCATTACCGAGCAGGTGAATGCTTATAAAAAATAACGAAATTAGGAAATCTTCAAGTTTCGTACACACCGAGTCACCAAATGTTGCTTCCATTCTTTTTGAAAAAAAAACATGAGAGACAAGTTAAGACAATTGAGTTTCGTAGCTCTGGATCGTGACCAGAAGAAGCTCTTCTAAATTGATTGTACTGAGGGCCCAAAAACTGGTGAAGTAATGAAGTGACGTTAAAGAAACTTCGCGCCGGCGGACCTGCGAATTTTTTTTCTCGAAAATTTAAAGTCAGATTCAACTGTTTGGGATGCGGTGAGTGAAGTAAAACGTACGATACATCCAGCTCATCAAAGTTTCACGGGTAAACATTTATTAAAACTATCATCACTTCGACGTAAAATAACGTACCTTTCATCATGTATGACTAAGGCTGAACAGTACCATAAATCATTCAACATTGTCCAACAGCCACACCCGTGATACACAAGTCCGCGTCAGGCCGTCGACTGGTAGCTTGAGAAGCTTTGGCACTGGACTCGGTGGCCAGTCCCAGACGCCTTAGGAGCGATGCGGAGTGTGCGACACAGGCCCGCCACGCTTTGAACATGCTGTCGTGGCCCACAGGTATTCTCTATTCATTCTGGCGTTAAGCGCTAAATTCCGAATCTATTGCGAATAAAATTCAGTCGGTTACGAATATTCCAAAAAATAAACTTGCATTGCGGTGCTTGAATAGTAAAAATTATTTTGTAACTCACGCCATTGAGTTTTACAGCTGGTAACTTCAGCCATATCTGACTCCAGTCTAATTTTACAAACGAGGATTTTTTTTGATTTTGGTAAACTGCACCATAATCTACGCAAACCGCCGCCAATCGTGAGCGAAAGAGCGACAATGAAGCGCGTGGCTGCTGCCTCCATGCAGAGACTGGCGGTGCCGTCAGTGCGGACCAGAGAGTCGCGTCGTTCCGTCTTCACACCTGATTTTGTAAAACTTGAAGGATCACCATAAGGTAACGAGTTTTTTTAAGTCCTTAACGACTAGATTCTGAATCGTAATCGTACTAGGTTTCAAGAGTTTATTGGAGGAAATAAGTGCAATAGAATCGATTCAAGTAGCCTGTCTTTGAAAGTCGGCACTCAAAATGATAAACGGAGTTTTGGAATGTCATCTCAGTGTGAGATGACTGGGAGAGCATTGCATAGAATTTCCACCCCAGCCAAACATATATCCTTGAAAACTTCAATCGATTGTTATTCAGAACTTCAAAACAGCACTAACTTCCTTTTTTTCGTATTAAAGTTCGGTTGAAAGTAAAACAGTCTTCAACAAAGGCAATTTGGCTTCTGTAAGATCTGTCGTATGAAAAACGCACCACACAAACATAAAAGCCACATGCACAAACACAGGAGTTGCACAACACAATCTCAACAGCCTCAAAACACAAGCACAATAGCTACACTCAGCAGTCCAGGAGCCTCGCAACACCACCGCCACACAACCCATCAGCACAATAGCCACAC
>VOMN01093730.1:0-19546 GCA_014899125.1 Orchestia grillus
GATAAATATTATTTGACCCAACGGGTCACGTGTTGTCTAGTGTATTTATAAATATGAACTCTTTTTTGTCTCGAACCCTTTTCACATGCCACCACTGAGGACATTACTGCGAGCTGTGCTGATATGCGGCAGTGCCGTAGATAGGATATTGAATATCGTATTGTAAATTAATGTAATCTAAAGGAAGCTAAACCGCTTATTCAATAGAATACATGATAATGCTTTAGTAAATACTAGCAGAACCCGTAAAAATTTTACGAAAATTTAGATAAACAAAGTTTAGATAAAACAGCCCGTGAGAAGTGGTCCTCTCAAGTGTTGGACAGATGTTAAAGGTTCATTGCAGAAATAGTCCGGTCTTGGAAGCAATTTTCTTCTTGATGATGCGGGTAGACTGAACTCTTTTGGGGAAACTAAAAATGTGCCGGGAAGACTAATTTTTTATAGCAAAACATGCAACCCGTACTCAGGATACTTCACTCGAGACCTGAAATTTCACATGAAAAGTGGTGAAGCGTGACGGAACGGTAGGTAGGAACAAGCGTGTTAATATATAGAATATAGATAGTTTGTTTATGAACATTTTACTTCAAAGGACACGGTGAAGAGCAGCTTTACTGAAAAATCCAACAGTTTTAAGAATAAGCTAAGGTAAATCTCATCGTTTTTGTTGGGGATGCATATTAGTGTATTTATAAATACCTGACAAGTATTATTATAATTGCGAGGATTGTTGAACCAATTTTCAATCTGAATTTTGGTACAAACGGCTATGAGTAATTTCAAAGAAAAAGTAAATTTCTAATTTCATTTGCCCCTTTTACAGCTGTGTTTAGTAGTATCCCTTTATTCTACATATAAATTCACACATAGAACAATGGCCAGAATATTAACATATGAGAGTCGTATAAATATCCCCTGAAGCCACAACCAATACCCACGCGATTGTTTAATGTAAGCTAAATGGAGATTCAAATTTTTCCAACAGATGATTTTGATTTCAGAATTTTCAGATGTCCTGCACTAGTTTCCTTCGAAGCCACGCTATATTTCTATGGCCCCGCTTCGAAGCGACGCATTGGCCGTCGTCGCGGTAGAGGTCCGTCCCATTACACTTACCAAGACCATTTCCTCACTTTTCTTTAGGTTGCCTGGACCTGGCCTCACTTGTATCCAGGCTACAAAGCCTCCGTTCCCAAGCCGAGACCCCGTCGCATAATGCGGAGGTCGAGAGGTTGTCAGTCGCGCAATCGATGGTCGCTCGACAATCACGCGCCAGGAAGTCTGAAGTTAGCGTTGCAGCCAGTCGCTTCTCGCTCGTCTTCAACTGTCAGTAAAATACTGAGGAGGATTTCGTGTCTCGTATTTGATGATTTCGATCACGAATGATGTACTATGGTGATTTTGGGACAGTCGCTCTATGTGTTTTCAGTAACCCGTGAATGCCAAATCTATTCGTATTTTGTTTTCGTTTCTCGACCAAATACTTCCGATTACCAAATACTTCCGATTACCAAAAGCGATTGTAAGAGACAACGCGGTGATTTAGATTTTTAAACATGACGCTTTGACTCCAAACGTCGTATCTCGTCTTAGATAGCTTAAGTTTATTAAAGTGTTACGACATTGAAGGAATCAGTAAATTTCTGAGAAAATATTAAGTTTATGAGAAATGCACAATGAGTGTGTGCACGTGCCAAAATGGCACAGAAGTACAACCAAAGACTGCATGGTGTTTTTGAAAGTTACATGAATGAATTTGTCTGTCTTTCAGTTCATCCGCAAACGTGAGAAAAAGGTTATTTTTTGCTCTCATGACATTCAGTGAAATTATTCGATTTTTCATCTATGCTTACTTTTCGTAATCGATCCTTTTTCAGCGATGACGAATGATGGCTGTTTGCGCTGTTCCAGAAGCGTCCGGTAATTAACACCTATAATTTTGACAGGTTTTTATTGTTGATTACAGTCATAAATTTCAGTGTAGCAAATGCGAGTCAAAAAAACACCGCAGCTGTGTCACGAATGGATTAGCAAATAGGATTGAGTCAATTATCATCGAACATTCATGCTCGGTCATCAGCAGAATTTAATATTTGAGTCAACACTTTGATAATGACTCGATAATAAAATATTTTAATGCTACGAAATGGGTCAAAATTCAGTCTCATCTGTACAATTATTCCTTGAGACTAGTTAGCTACCCAGCGTACATGCTATATTTCAAATATCAGCGAAAAATTAATGGGTTGAAGCTGGACCAGCGTGTAAGCGATTACTTCCATGGCAAATTCAGGTGGCCATGAAGCTGTTAACACTGCACAAAGACTTAGTGTATTGTATTCAAGCCCTGTTCATCACAGGCTATTTTTGAAGGCGAAATCGAAAGTCCTTGTCCCGCTTATAACCTAGATTAAATTCACGATTTTAATTGAAAAAGCTTCGTCAATTGTCTGAGTATTTTTAAATTGCAAATATTCAATTCATTCAATTTAATTAGGTCCTCGAGAGATTAATCTCAAGTATTTGCAGCTTGAAAAATAGGGGCAGGAGCTGCACTTATATCGATGCCGAGAGGCAAGTCGTCGCACCTCTGCAGACATCGTCCTTCGCTCTGCATGCAGCGACGCATTATGTAACATATTCCTAGTCCAACCAACGACA
Source organism: Orchestia grillus (assembly GCA_014899125.1). NCBI lineage: Eukaryota > Metazoa > Arthropoda > Malacostraca > Amphipoda > Talitridae > Orchestia > Orchestia grillus. The sequence continues at coordinate 2,665 of VOMN01093730.1, forward strand.
ACGTATTCTACGAGAAGCTGAAAAAAACATTTTCTAAAGTATCGAACAAAAAGCGGTTTTAAAATTGTTGTTCAATGAGGGAAATTAGTTTTATTTTGTACCGGAAAGTGGAGGTTTTTGATAAAATGCCCCAGTAAACCAGAAATATGCGATCAAATGATAAAAGATACTCGCGTGTACACCTGTTCTCTGTTTCATGCGTCGTAATGAACACGGAAGTGTTAAAGATTGTTGTTTATTGCGTTAAACATTCAACGTCAAGAGAAATGAACGGCAGTGTGTTAATCTGCTTGCTTCCTAATCCGTGTTTTTGGTGTCTGTTTTTCATCTAAGATAAAATTCTAATACTGATGTATATCCCTCGTCAGAAAATGATACAAATATATAAGCAAATACGTGCCGCCCGTAGAACTTGTACTTCATAACAAACTGAACTGTGCTCCCAGGGCAGTTCTCTTCATTTAAATGAGCCACAGCACATTCAGAGTATATAAAGTCAATGCAGCATAAATTTAGAACTACGAGTACGTTTGCAACTGAAGAAAATCTACATAACCTGATACTGAAATCTTAGTTTTGCTTCCCGCAGACTTTTCTAATTTTAACACAGTTTATATCTAAAGATGAGGATCTCAATTTGGTACGGATCTGACTGGAGTATCTTAGTCTAATACACGATCTATAATGGTATGAAACTAATTCTATCGAACTACACATTAGCCTTTTCATGCTACCTTTCTTCATGCTCAGTGATTTTAATAATTTTGAAAGAAAAAAATAGACACCCAGAAGGACAATACACAACATACGTTTTAAAAGACGCTACGTATTTCCATTCAAATGAGTTCGTTTTCCAAGAAAATTTTAACCCATTTTGGTTGTACTCTAAAATGAAGGTAGCTTTAATTTAATCAAAACAGTGCAGTGCATAAATAGTAGCGAAATTTTCCCCATTTGAAAATACGTATTCGTGTCTGAGAGAGATATCGTGTCGAAAACACATTAATTACAAATGACATCATTAAACTGAGACACGACATACAAAGTAATGAGAATAACGATCGTTCTCAAATAAAAAATTACGGAACCTATACAAGAGCAGCCCGTGAAATTTTAGAAGTTTCTAGTGTTACTTACTCCTGCAAAGCGTTCTGGGTCATTTGAAAGTCCCATCTCCATGAATTTGAAATGAATAGGTAGGGCAGTCTAATGTCACGCAGGAGTGTGCGTCGTAATGACAACATTTCTCGGACGGTCCTGACGAGGCTGAGTGTCTCTTTATTCCCCCCTCCTCCCTAAGGGAGGAAGCCCCTCCCAAGAAGAGTCCTCGTACCCATTTGCCGCTCCGTTGCTCCTTGATTTGTTTCCCACCAAAATCAGAAAAAAGACAATGATTTTCTCGTGGTTTTGAGCGGGGAATTTCAGGCTTAGAGGCGTCAGCAACGGAGGCAGAAGCTCGCAGGAGCATCGCCGTTCGGCTGCAGAACTCGCGGCGCGCAAAATTGGGGGCGAAAACGTTACACAAACTTCAAAAGGCGAGAGCTGCTCGGGTGTGGGTGACATTTCGCTTGTGGTGCCGCGTGAAATTCAATATCTTTTCTCTGAAACGACAGATTGATGTATAATTGAGCAGTTACGTCGGGTGTTGGAATTTCATCCTGAGGGAAAGTTTTCTTACCGAGTCCAACCAAGTAAAGCAATGCATAGTAATAAATAATTATTTTCATGCCATGATAGAAATTCATGAAACAAATTGTTGCTTTCACCACACTTCCCATTCATCACACTCCGCATACCGCAACGTCTCTGACCAGTCACGCAGGCTTAATGCAACTTAAAAACTATAGGAGCGAGCTAGAGTAAAGACCCACGTGAAATCAGTGACATGTTTGATTGGGTCCCACAAACTTATCATTTCTGAGTTCCGCCACTGACAGCGATGGCCTGTCAAAACCTGCTGCATTGAATTGTAATAACAAGCTGCGCTCTGCGGCCAATGTATACTAGTTGCACTGGGAGGCGATACAAAGGGCCAGGCTCTGTGTAAACCCACTGTATGTGTAAATCTAATCAGTTAAACTGACACGTGTCAAAATCAGTTGCAAGGGAATATTTCACCCACCAGCACGACATGTTGCCATGGAGGCTTCAATTGTCAATCTAAGCACACACTGAACCATCCCTGTACTGACACGTGTCCAGACCAGCCACACTGACGTGCGTAATAACATTAAAACTTGTTCACTAAATCACACTCATTCCATCGCTGTCATCTGTCACTCCACGGTCCCGGAATTCTTTTCTTCCAGCAAAATGCTCACTGCTGGGCAGTTTCCGCTTTACTGCACGACCGTCCTCAACTTTTATTTGCAAAGTTGTGTCAATGGCGGCTGAAAAGAAACTAAGAAATCATGCCGTGTCTATTTCAGACGGGGAGCTCATCGGCAAGTTCAGATTTCCAGGGGAAGAAAGACTGGCCCATCTGCCGGATTGACAGCCCATCTGGAGTTTATTGGCTCAAATAGTTTTTTTCTATCACTTCTGGGGCATTAATTGTCTTCGACTCATCAGCTTTATCGCTACTGTAGCATAAACTACCATTAAAATGTCTTCTTTGTTACCACTGTTGGACTAATGACACTTTCGAATAGTTTGCAACGTTACTAACGGTGTATTAATCACCTCCATGTAATCTACTTTATTCGTCCTCTGGTGTATTCATGTTATTTGTTTTTATTTCAATTCATTATTGAATAAACAGCTTGTAAATCTTCCCCAAAACTGTTGCAGTTGCCTCAATAGCCTTCAAATTTGATATTTTGATATAATTGCTAGCGGAGTCTAAATCAACTGCAAGTCTCAATTTTATTTTCAAAATTTCTTCAATTGCTAAGAAATTATTCTCCCTTTTAACCAATGCAAATTATGAGGAAATTATACATGCAGCTACAAATACGTTGCACTTGACCATGAAAATTCGAAATTGATAGTAGCCTGCGTCAACAAGACCATTGGAAGCAGCGCCTTGCAAGAACATTGGAGCTTTGGAAAGAGGCCGAATTTTTCTGGTGATGTTTAGGTGGCGTTTGAACCAACAAAAAATAGACGAGACAAGAGAAGCGCTTTTATCGTATGGGATCATTATACGATCAAGACGTACATCAGGTAAGGCAATAGGCACGAGCGGAGAGTCAATTTTCGCGCCTCGAACTTCAGATTTGCTCCCTGCGCCTGATGCTGGCCTGCCGTTCTCTGCGCCGCTGCTTCAAAAAATAAAGAAACAACAATTTAATCAGAAAGTATGTTAAAGTGCGGGGTAATGTATATGAGTTGGAACTGAATACTCATTTTAAAATCGAACACGATAATTCACGGAAAATTGAAGTCAGTAAACAAGAAAACTGCATTTATATTGTTTGATATTTGGTAATTCGACATCGCGATTTCACGAATAAGTTTCATGACAAAATAGAGAAGACATTACGGCGTGGGAAGTTAATAAAGCAATGCTGGGCCCTAAACAGACAAACGTCCCCCTAAGTAAATCCATGGCGCTAAAATGTAACTAAAATTGTAGTAATTCAATTAATGCCGCACATTAATTAGCCGATTCATAATTCTTTATTAGTTATAAAAGTCTAAATTGACTGAGTGGCTGTTCATTTTCGAATATTTTTAAGAGTTAGACGTCATTGAATGTTGTATGAAAATTACCATCAATTGACTAGGTGATAATCATAGTTTTAGACAAAAAATTGTATTTTCTTGAGTTCCAAAATTTTACAATCGGTTTTCAGCGTCCTCTTTTAATGCATACATCAGTCCAGTTCTGAAATAACTTCCCATATCGCAAAATAAATTTTAATGAATCACCAAATTCGGTACGTGTGGCAGTATGGAGTTTAGTACTTTTAGACCTCGACTACGTTAGCAAATTTTTTGGCTCGCAGAAATCTTCGCGAGAATGGATGTGGGCGGCGTAGAGAGCGGGAGAGATTGTAAGAACCAACAATATTCTAGCTGCTCTAGTGCTGCTAAGCCCTCAATTTCCTTCCCTCTGCCAAGGCTAGCATAACTAAAGGTTCCTTCTCAACTTCCAGTTTCCAAATTAGCTGCTTTCAGGAACTTGACGGCAAATTTGGTCTCTCTTTTGATTCCTTTGTGTAGGTCTGTAGTTTTGTGAACGCCTTTGATGACCCGGACACGGCAAAAAACTGGTTTTCTTGCGCTACGGTCGAGGACGGAGAGGGCAGGCCTGCGCCCGGCCGTGAATGATGACCATAAAAAAGCCTTAAACGCCCTAAACTTGAACGGAACTAATGCCGCTACTTTGTGACGAAAGTGCAAGAGTTCTTATGGCTGCATCTTCAGACACTAGCCCATTGTAAACGTCGCTCTGAGCTCTGATAAAGAGGCCGCAGCAGAATTGCCATACTAGAAAAATACGACCTCGATTGGTTTGGGAGAGGATTGAAAAAGTTTCAACGTACGCAGCTGTTTTATAGAACTCTAGCAATACGCTAAGTGTTTTTACCAGATGCTTAGAAAGGAGCAGGAGGAGGTAAATTCTCGTATATCTTCTATTTCGTTTATGCAAATTAAACGTGAAAAGTAAGTCTAACTCAGAAAACTTGATATGCTAATTAAAAATGACAGTTCAGTCTGAAAACTTGTGCTTTTAAGAGACTTGGGATTTGAAATGGCGGCTCCCATTTCGACTGCTTCTGAGAAGCACGGTTTCGCTTGATGAGCTTTTTTTGTCCCTTTCTTCTACATGATAGAATTAAAAAAAGGTGAAAGGTAGCTGTTGACAACATGAAAGCTCTCGTCCGTCCGACATGAAGTGTTCTGACCTGGCCGTCCGCACCCCTTGATTTAGTTCGAAACAAAAGAAATGAACGCCCAACTCTACTTTTCTGGCAGAAACTTTGGCAGGATACAGAAGTTACAGCAGAATGGCCTCGTGAACGCAGTAGCAGCGTTTCTGAGAACGAGCCACGGGAGCGTTCTTATTTCACGAGACTGAAAGAAAATTCAGAACCACTTTTATGGCGGAGAAATTCAGTGCGGTTAGCAAAAAGGAAAGAGTTGGGTTGACTTTCAGAGTACAAAGACCTAACTTTCCCCGTAAAAAAGATAAAGGTGACTTCTCGAAAGCTGATAGTTACTCTTGCCTGGTATTTAAAATGATGTATTACCTTTTAAAATGCGTAGACGAAGTACGTAGATCAACCAAGTAGTCAGGAAAACGCACAGCAGGAATCTTAATGTGTCAAAAAACAATCGAAATCTTGCGCAATTACTTTTTGCGAAACAATTAATGCTTTTCCGAGCCTCAGTTTGACCGAACTTAAAACTCCATTACTGGCCGCCTACCAATCAGATACGAAGAAAACCGCTGACGCCTGCAAAACCCCTGCTCGAAGCCAATTAGCTGCTCCGTATAGCGGTGCCGCTCCGGCCGTTCCAGAGCTGCTCTGTTCAAGCCCTCGAAAGCAAACATATGCGTTGCGAGCGCTTTCCAGGGCTGAGATGCGAGCGCTTTCCAGGGCTGAGATGCGAGCGCTTTCCAGGGCTGAGGTGCGAGCGCTTTCTAGGGTGGAAAGCATTTCCTACGATGCGTAATAATCGTTATGGAATGGTAGGATCAATTTTTTTACAAGGTGAAATATCAACCTTTACTTGTGGTAGAAATTCAGACACATGATGAAAGTGTTCGTACTTGTGAAGGTAAGAATTGTGGTGCAATCGGGGTATATGGTTATCGATTTAAGCTTCAGGAGCAATTTGTTAATGGTGTGCGTTGATGCAATAAAATCCGGTCGTGAAATTTAAGGCTTATTGTTCGGATTTTGATTTAGCCGCACATGTACTCTTGGCTTGATGAAAGCCTCGTCTCTCGAGAGCAAAAGTGGTAGGAGACCTCGTGGGAGGATCCCAAACTGATCAAAGGAAAACAAAATTTCCCAGACTTTGGAAAACAAAGTTAAGGCTAAAAAAGAAAAAAAGGAATTTGAACTTAACAAAATAATGGCCACGATGACTTAGTTTGAGAATGATAATGGTTTCAAAAATAAAATACCATGAAAAAATGTCGAACTCTTCTTGGGGAATATGTACTTGATTGCGCAATGGAGATCATACCAGCAAAACAAAAGATTCTCGACGTTCTTCTCCATCTGAATATGCTCCTCGAATAGCTTTAGAAAGTTTAAAGCTGCTCTACGGTTGCAGAAAGTCTACGTAGAAATACTTCACATTTACGCGAATATAAGGCTTATCAGTTTAAATATAAAAACGTGTTTTTTCAGTTATTGTGTCTTGGGCTGAAGGAGTAAATATGGAGACTAAAGAAAGTGATCTAAAAAATTAGCAATAGTTTGGTTGAGAAACTCATTAATTTAAGATGCTGTTTACGAATTTTGAAGAGTGAAGTCGTATAGCAAATAAAATGGAACTTTTATACTTTTTTCAGTTTTTATGGTTATCCAAACGTGTAAATAAGTTATAATGCAATAACGACTGTTGAATCATCTAGCAGAGATGACTGATATCCCCTGTAGCTGTGTTGACGAATGAGTCATGTTACAGTTATGACTGGAGAGTCTGTGGTGAGTGATGGATGACTCATGAGGCTTTGATGACTTATGAGTCATAAATCAGTTATGACTGGAGAATTATCTCTTCATGATGAATGACGACAAGTGATGTAATATGGCAGTGATGACTCAGGTGCATGTGGCCCTTTCGGTTGGCGCCCCGCCCTTTCTCGTTGGAAACTACATTATTGAGAAACAACAAGCCCAATGTACATTACTGCGATCTAATGAATGTGACAAGTGAAATACAAAGAAAGTCAGAACAAATTTCAGTTATTTTTTGCTTGAGTTTTCCATGCAATCAAAAAATTTTTGAGCGCCTTGAAGAACTATTGGTGAGATCAATAGCCCTTGATATTTTAGAATTTTCAGGTGACTGTAACAGTAAAGTGTTGGGCATAGAAGCGTAATAAATGCGCAATAAATTATGCTGAGCGCGTGAGAGTCCGTAGTCGCACTAAGTACCAATCATGCCAGAGGACCTAGACTCTACGGTGGAAAATGCTTTCGAAAATGTGAGACCGTGATAGAGTTCCTTGCTGAAGTCTGGCTAAATTCTTGCTTTGTAGAGCGGCTTCTTGCCATGAACTTTCTCTAATGTCGCCTTGAACGAAAAAAAATGAAATAATAATGTTGCAAAGGGAAAACTAGTCTCAATATAATACATGCAAAGCAATGCTATGATAAAATATAGATGTATAAAAAATGAGTAAAGAATGGGTGAAATAATATTCCGGTGCTAATGAAGAATTTAATGGAATATATGTTCACTAGAAAAGAGATGAGCGGATTTCAGCGAAATGAAATCTTGAGCAGCTTTTTTATTCTCCTTGGTTCATAAAATTCAGAGAATTTTTCAAACCATAATATTATCTAAACAAACTTAAACTGTTACATATCCACTCCAACTTTTCTGCAACCCTATCGATAAATTTATAAAGTAATTGATAAAAAATACTTTTCGAATGACAGAATCAACGACAAATTGATGTTGCAGTGCAAAAGTCAGACTGAGTATATTAAATAAGGATATGATACTGTCATTCAAAATAGTTTAATTACTGTTCCACTGATTTCGAAGAGTCTTTGTGTAGTGAGTTTAGTATTTGTGGGGTGGGATATCCTGTGAGGCGACTTAAAAATTCAGAGTGATGAGTATGCAGCTTCACGGATTTTGGCTTCAATATAAACTACAATTTAGAGCCGAATCTTTTGATTCAGCGGCTGTCGTAAAAGATTTAAGGAAATTTCATTACAGTTAAATTAAGTTATTTCCACTGTTGTGGAATACTAAGCGTTTATTTTAGTACTTGTATTCATCTTTCAGAGTGCGTGAGCAAGTCTTCCCCCCTTCCCCCTTCCCCAATTATTAATTTTTTGTAGAGTATTTTTATGTTCGTGAAAAAAGTAAGGGCGGTGATGACTCTAAAAATAACACAAATTTACAGGATTATTCCGCCATTGCTCAGACAGCTATAAATAAACTTAAGTGCCAATTAGGTCATTCACCATTCGTACCTTCAGCTGAGCTCGCAACAAATCAAACTAACGCACAAGAATATGCTTGGCTGTAAGTGCACAAGCACGGCATTAGACTTGAATATTGTCGGTCTCACCGAGCAAGCACTGCTTCCAGCCAATAAACATCTAACATTGGAGGCAACAGTTGAACAAGCGTTACGAGTCCGCAGACTAAGACTAACACAGAGACGGCGTCTAGACCACACGGCGTCACCTCAAAGGCCCCTTGAAGTTACCCTAAAAAAGCTTTCTTGTGAGATTGATGGCCATAATTGGCTTTGAAGTTGCGTGTTTGAGGCGAATTTTTCCTGGAACTTCTCATTGTTGTCGGGCAGTGATAGGTGCGCACGCGGGAGTTCTCCTTCATTACGAGCATTCCTGACTTAACGTGGCCGCATCAGCCTGATTAGTCTCAAGAAACGTTTATTATCTTTATTATATATTTTGTGTTATTTCACTTCAGCTTTGAAGCTAAAACTAGCTCCATATATGTTTCACGCTCAAAGTTGGTGTTTTTTTGCTTGTTCATGAGCTTGTTTTTCCATACTAAAACATGCACCTTAGCCTTGCATTTGTTCTCATTCCGAGAAAATGGTTCCCTGCAACGTTCAACTCAGGATTGTTCACCGAACAACACCTGTGCATTTGATAAATTCGCAGCTATCGTAAGAGTTTTGCTGGAACTCTTGAGTCCTTTAGCTGAGTTAAGTCATGAATAAATGTTGCAATTGCTAAACCCTAGTCCTACATCCGTGCGTGTACGAATGCTGGAAGCTAAGCGTGCTTATGACTCGTAATGTTAAAACCGCATTTATATGCCGTTCCAACATCACGAGTAAAAATTTAAACTGTTTTTGGACTGTTTATTTCGGTAAACAACTGTGAATAACAAATCCTTCATCCACGTGAGAAATGCCACGCCACGTGTTCAGCACAGCGATGGAGTTCCTCTAGCAATTATCAGTAATGCACGGGTATTTATTTTAACGTGGTTTCTCGTAAATACTGTAATTCTTACCCCGTAAAGATGTTGAAACTTTATTCACATCGTCAATCCTCTATTTTGCCACCTGCGATCATCATGTTGTTGATCTTTTAATTTTTTAGCCGATAAATCAGTACAAAAGTTGATCGATTGACAATCAAAATAACATAATTATTTACACGAAGCTAAATGACAATTAAATAATTTTAGACAACAGAATTTTTAGATTATTCATTTTTATTAACATTTCTCTCACACGCAAGTGAAAAGCAATCAAAACTCTACGGTTACGAACTCACCATAAATTGCCGCCCGGAGCTGTTTGCGTCGGCTAAAAGACAGAAATTTGGGTTAATTCCGCACTCATTTTCCTCATTGTTCAACGTATTTAACAATAAAAATCAGAAGGCCATGAAATTCACTTGCATTTAGGAACATGAGCCTGGCATATTAAGAGCTCAACGTTCACTATTATGTTCCAATGTTGTACAAAATCAATGATTTAATTAACTCTTTACCATCGCCCCCTCGTCTTCGAACTGCAATGTCAATAACTTGCTAAATTTTTAGCTATAAAAATTGTCAAACATATTTCTAATCATCACTAACACTAATTCAGGTGGAAAGGTAAACAGTGATTGAATGTTTCACAAAAATGTCGGTTACTTTTTCAGTTGGGAATCAGAAATAAAATGATTTATTTTACTGGTAGTATTAATAAAATGGTCACGGATTTCGGAACAAAATTTTACGGATATTACAAACCTGACCAAGAACTACGCACATACGATGCAACGACAGAATTGCTAAATTGCTAAACTAAAAATATGAATCCAAGCTCGGGAGAAGAGTCAAGTCAAAAATTGAATATCCCTTCAAATTTAAAGGTTGACTGACTCTGAGTGTGAAGACTAGGGGAAGTTTTTCCGAGAAAATTATGTCTGTAGCTGGATTTATTTGGTATCAGCATTCGCTCTATTCGCTCTTGGTGCATCTCTTTCCATCTATTTTATTAAATGGGATGAAAAATATTTTCTGCTTTTCTCTTTCTTCAATTTTTGAAAGATGGCACATCATACAGTAATATATTTTTTTAGTTATGGTTATTCTGAAAAACGAAAACTATCGAACAACCAGATAAAAAAAACCTACTTCTAAATTTTATTGACAGCAGTTGAACCACTACAACTTGTTTTTTAAGTGTAACTAATCCAATTCTATAATGTTTGGAATTTACGTCGTGTAGATGGCGCCCTTTACGAGTGCATTCTCCAAATCCGCTGTGGGAGCTCCTCATTGATGGCTGCAGCAGGTCAACTGGGAGACCACAAATTTCGTCATGAACTCTGCTTCAATTCTCGGCCAAGAATGCTTCATGAATTAAAGTTAAGAAGTCAGGACAAAGTCAGTGGTATTCCAGCCGAGATGTTTTAGAAGAATGGAGGACGCCATCTACACGATGAATTTTTAAATATTGGTAATTTTAAATATTGTTTCTTAAAACTCAAGTTGTTGTGGTTCCACTGCTGTCAATAATTTACTTCCGTTGGATTTTTTTCTATTTATATGGAGTTTTCAGAAGTTCACACCTTTCTACGTCACTTTGTAGTTCTAACACTGATACAGCTTCTATAATATATGTAGACGGCATATGTTAAGTGAATATTTAGCCTGTTTCTAATTTTGCTTGGCTTCATCATAGTTAACATGCATGAACAGTTATTACATAAATGTATTACATAAATATTTAGCCTGTTTTTAATTTTGATTGGCTTAATCATATTTACCGTGCAGGGACAATTATTCTTTAAAGGAGAGTTAGCGCGCCGTTAAGAGGCTAATTTGCATAATGTGTCCCTCTTGTGTCGGCAAAATTGTAATATTCCATGATTTCACCATTTATTTCACATTTCTCTTTCACCACAACTCACTGTAGCGTACACGAGTATCACGTTGCTTTCGGCTTATAGCTTAATTTGTAATATTACAACAATGGTCCTTTATAATTCCGCTTATAACTTAATTTACAATGTTACAGCAACGGCCCCACAAAATTTCTTATGCACGAGTACAAGGGTTTGAATCTTAATGTATCCCGACGTGTATGTTACAATCTTTTCTATTTTTTCATCCCAATTCAAGGATAGATTTTGCATTCTAAGAAATTTTTATCAAAAATGTTTGCAATCGCACATAAACATATTTAAGCGTTGTACTGATTTTTAGACGCTCTCATGCAGGTGTTATGGTCCGATCTATCAAGAGAAGCATGAGGCTTATTGATGTGCAACGAAGATCTTTTTTCTGGCTCAATTACGCTTTGAGTCATTTCTTTATATCTATGAGACATAGATCCTTTTGTAAAAAAACCTTTTCACGTAAATCGCTAACCTAATTTTCATCATTATTGTCGTAGCATGTACGTGGGAAGTATTGTGGCAGTATATATTTTCTATCACACCTGCATGTGTACTCGGTTTCCCTAGTTCAGCATTTCTCCAACTCTCGAAGTCGATCTATGGACAGAGTGTCAGCGCACGCGGCAGAGCTCTCTTTATTGTCTACTCCACCAGTAGGTGTGGCGGTTGTACGTTTTCGGGCCTTGTAAAGTCTCAAAAGTTTCCCTGTTTACCTGGTAGCTCTCTCGCTGGTCTGTCTGTTTACCTTGCGGGAAGCCCTGACGCTGTCGACAATAAGATTGTTCATGCTCAAATCTTCACTGTAAGAGAATTCATATTAATAATTCCACCCAGTTTTTTATTTATGACGCATAACGAAGTGACTTTACACTGAAAATCAATAGTGCTAATAAACTGAGCATAAATTTAAAAGGGCGGAAACTTTCGCAAATTCTAATATCTAATATCAAGCTCTAATATCTCTAATCTAATATCTCTAATATCTTATCCGGTAATTCTATTTTCTACAGACCTTGGTTCAACATGTAACTGGACACATCAGAATTCTTTAAAATTACACTTATTCGAATGTTGAACTTGTGATAGAACACACCAGAGCCGCGCACTCTAATGCAGTTTGTACAAGTATGATCAGGTTCAAGATTTCCTGTTTTGCAAGTCTTGATAGGCTTACCATCAATAGCGTTAGTGAGCGTGATGAGACCGAAGGTCATCCCGATTAAGGTCAGAGTCAACTTATACTTTAACAGCATGCATAGGGAAATGCTTCATCACGATCACGGAAGCGCAGGTCACGTTCAACATCCGCCTGATTAGAATTTACCATCATGGATAACATAAATATTATATAATATATATGATTCCATTAAAGATTAGCCCGTTTAGCAGCATGGTCAAGTCCAATATTAGCCTAATTATTAGCATGCTTGGTCACGCCCATCAGGAGCCTTGTTAGCATATGCGATTAGGCTCTGCATCAGGCAGATTAGCACGCATGGTCAGCGCCTCAAATTATGTCGCATAATCACATGCAAAGCTGTCTTTGTCTCGATGAAATGGAGGGCCAGAAATAGACTCTAGGCGACGACTCCTCCTCTCCCTGGAGGGATCCTAAGGTGTCTCGACGTGCTGGCTTCCTTTTCTGGTTCCGGTAAACCAGATAAGAAAGTAGTCTGGAAAATTACCTTAACAATAAAGAAGTGATTTTCCCCCCTCGAAAAGTTTGAGACGAACTTATGATGACTAAAACAAATTTGAGCAAAAGAATTGAGAATAATTTTCATCTGTTTAAGTAAATTAGCATTTTCTATGTCCATTCAGTTACTGTTTTGAAAGGGTTGGTTGAATTCTTACTTAAATTTGCTCAAACTAAGATATTTTCTCCTTTTTCATTTCCTCTTAAAAAACCATTAGGCATTAACAATATATTTATGATGAGGTATTAAAATTGTGAGACACGAGATTAAATTTCCCAATGTAATTTGAGGGGTCAAATCAATTTTACGATCTTTCTATCGAAGGGACGGAACACATCCGTCATGTTCTCGCAAAATTGACTGTACCATCAAATGTAGACTTTATTTGGACTTACTGTATACAACACAACACGCGCACCGTTTACACGTTATGCTCCCTGTTTGCACTGATACTTATGTTATTATGCTACGATGTTTCTATCTCTACACATCAGCTTCGCCTATCATTAGGACTTTTTCACAGGACGAAATTTCCCCTGGAGTACAGAGGTCTTGGAGAGATACACCAGGTCACTTGTACGGAAGTTTATCGTCTCTGGTAAGACCAAGTTATACTTCTTAAGCTAATTTTAAAGATATTTTCAATGTAATAAAGGCAACCGCACAAATGCTTCTAATGTGCATCAGAGGAGACAGAGAAAGATAGCAATTGGCCAGAAGCTGTGGCTCAAAAGAAGAAATAATTTAACATTCAGTAACCAAAATCGGGATATGGCGAGTTGCTCACTTTTTGAAATTGAACTTCAAAGTTTTTGACGCTGTATGTTAGAGCTCACGAGCCTTTATAAAAAATTCCAGAAATCTTTCTTTTTTACTATTCAACTCGTATTGAATTCGATCAGGCTATCCTCGGTCATATGGATCGTGTGGTGGGCTAAACTACCCTAAATAAATAGTAAAGTTCATATCGGTATTGACTTCACTTCTAGGAAGAACACTCAATGTCCATTAATTTCAGCAACCCTTAACCGACTAGTCCTTGTGTGGGCGGCTTAGCCTTACTTCATCAGCTGAGTTATTTACATATTATTTAGATTAGGATTTTATTTATTAGGATGGGTAATTTTTCACACTATGGAACTCTGTATATACTGAATATGAAATAGTATCTTGTGCAGCTAGTGCTGGAATGCGTAGAGTCAAAAGCTGATATGGAGTATTGTGGGCGGTTGTGCCCGGATGTACGTTTTAATACGTTTGATTGATGTGGAAGCTGTCGATTCCCATTGAAAATCAGTAAAAGTTGTTTGAAAACCCAACCTATGGCAAAAAATGCTCATAAAATTTTAAAAATATCCCATTCTTCAACATCTGTGTGGAAGCCTTCAGACAAGCTGCAATTTTTCCAGCACGCAAGCCTCATTCGAACCAAACTTTGCAGCGACGGCCCTTGTGGTGACCAGCTGTCGGAGGACCTGTTTTAGAGTTCTGTTCCCTGCCCGACGTCTTGATGAAGTGCACTCGTGCGGGTGGTCGCGCACGCGGTCAAAGCCTCAGAATTTCATTGATGAAGCTCGCTAATTAAATCCAGCCTCTCCAATTGGATGAAATCTACGGTGACCGCGCGCCCGGCATGAGAGCAGTGCACTTCAGAGCGGCTGGACCGTTTGGGGCTTCGAACGCTTCTTCCAGATTTTCGAGAATTTTCGTCTCCTGATGGCGATTGCCACTGAGGGATGACGATATGTATCCCAGTTTCTGAAGGTAGAGATGAATTATTTGAAGGATCCCATTAATTTTGAAATATGTAGGCAATAAAACTTGGTTTTTAAGATCCGAAGTATTGTGTGGAAGTTAAATATTTGGCTGGAAAGATAAGTTGAGATAATACAGTGAGTTTCGTGAATATGTTTGATTATTTCCCTCATGCGAGGATTCAGACCTTTATGTTTAATCAATGAATAACTGTTCCCCATAGACACAAAATTACTAACACTCAGTAACAGAATATTGAAAGGGGAACTTTCCTTATAAATCTTAGGAGCGGTCGACTATTGAAACTTTTTCACAAGGGAATACTTCAGGGCTCTTAGCTTCAACCTTACCTTAAGTCACCAAACGCCAGAGATTTTTGAGTACTTGCTATTGCTGAGATTTCTAATAATATTTAACTATATAGGAAAGAAGTGTAATTTAATTTTAATATCATTCATTGTACTCGGTCAATTAAAAGGCAGTATCGGATATCATATTCGTAAATATTAGGAAACACTGCAATCCATAAGAGAAAATCTACGAGAACCCTCACCTTCTGATCAGGGTCGCTCTCGAGTCAAGTTGGACACAGAATATTTCTTTTGCTCTAACTTTCCGAGTCACTCGAGGCTCATATTTTGCGACGACAATTGAGCGCATAAATTTTCCTATTAAAAATGGTGTTCTGCGTGTTTGGTTGGTGAAAAAGGAGACGCTGCAGTGATGCCAGAAATGACGAGAACTCAGAGAGATTTCTTTTCCTGAGTTACTAACGCCAGGTTAGGTATCCTCATGATATAGAAATTCGAGCTATTCAAAGCAAACTAAAAAAATAACTCAACCAAATGCAGTCCAAGGGAAAAGGATCACTGGCATAAGAATCGTCCGTTCTTCACAACGTGTTATTGAAATTTGTCAATTTGTTCTCATTTCTGTGCTTGGTTCTTATCACTCCAATTGTTTCTTTACCCATTCTAGTTCCTTTCTATTCAATGGGTGAGGTCTATTAAATCAATTACGTAAGTACTTTAACAATTTCTATTTTTACTATTCAACTCGAATTTTTTTTGCTTTCATCCCGCCTCTAATTTTGAAACTCTAGCGTTTATACAGCAATCCAAGGCATGATTTCTTTCTACAGGTATAGAAACGTAACATTGTATCCTTGATTAGAATTATATATATAATAAGCTCAATGCACCAATATTGTTAGTAGCTCAGCCAAATCGTGATCATTTTTTCAGCCTGCATAATTAATGCTTGAGAGGCGTATTAGGATCGTACAGCGAACAACCTTCCTGCATCATCGCACGTCAGTAGTAAGCCAAGCCAGCATACTATTATTATACCTTCTCAGTCCGCCACCTACACGCCACATTATACTCCCCAACACTGACCTCCCCCCCGCTTAGACTTGCCCGGCCAGCTCCTAGTATCACACTGCCATTAAGAGCCCGGCCAGCTCCTAGTATCACACTGCCATTAAGAGCCCGGCCAGCTCCTAGTATCACACTGCCATTAAGAGCCCGGCCAGCTCCTAGTATCACACTGCCATTAAGAGCCCGGCCAGCTCCTAGTATCACACTGCCATTAAGAGCCCGGCCAGCTCCTAGTATCACACTGCCATTAAGAGCCCGGCCAGCCCGACAAAATCCTAGCGTGGGGCTCACAGGCCACAACGGCGAGCGCGGTTTTAGATGCAAATGTTTGGCTTCCATTAGTGTACTTCCAGTAAACTCTTACGTTCGACCACACGGACCCAAAAAATAAATCTTAAGCGGTGCAATCTCGCGGACACGTAAAAATAGCGCGCCTTCTCGCCGGTTTTGCATAGGAGAGCGGCCGAGCGGCGGCGGCTCGAACGCTCTGATCTCCTCTCCAATGGATCCGTGCGAATAACATTGCGCCTCAAAAAAAACGCAAGCGTCATTTGCTTTGGCCAGCGCGTCATTGCTGCGGAAACTCATACTTCCGGGTGAAATAGCTTGACCATATGAGGGAAAAGCTGTAGTATTTCCGTGATTTTTGAATACCTCTTTGCTACAAGAGACGAGCTTTTCAGAGAAAAAGCAACTGTAGTTGTAACTAAATACTATTGTCGTCCATTATTGTTAACGAATTCGACTGTATTCATATAAGGGGTTGTAATTTTTTCTCCAGAGCTAGTTTATTGTGGTGATAATGCTATAGATAAAAATATTTTATCAAAGCTTAGTTAAAAAACTAGTACGTAATAGGAATTGAAAATAAAACTATTTTTACGTATATCCTACTATACATATAATAAAAGCCCAGTGTTTCTTGCTTGCTCGTTCCGTCCATCTCTCTGTCACGCTCTTAAATGATTTAAATCGGAAAAAAATTCCCGGGTCCATATTCCTAATCAGCGAGACTGTCAGAGAAGGC
>VOMN01093734.1:0-18603 GCA_014899125.1 Orchestia grillus
GGTGTTCCAGTAGTGGGAACCTGGAACTAAATTTTCGTACGAGTAAGTCGGATAATACGTGTCTCATCATCTAGGTATACTTTACTATACTTTACTATACCTGGCCAGTAAGGAAATATTGTGCTCTATGAAAAATTTAAGAAGGAGTTTCATTGAAAAAAAACAGACTCTGCAGTATTGCATGGTCTGAAAATGACTTACCGGTCCATCAGCTGTTTATCTTTTATTATATCTGTTCTCGCAGCAAAAGAATTAAGTTATGCTTTAACTACTAAAAGGTCCAAAACTGGTTACACAAGCTAAGTAGATTTAATTTCATCCAGCAGCGTTACAAACGGATTTCCAGCGACGTGGACTAGGGTTCCGAGCACGTTGTGCTTTAGCTGCATCGTCAAATGTGCCCGGAGTTGATGTTTAAACGTATATTTTGCACAGGAGACTGGCTGTACACCATTATTTCTAGCCTTTGTAAACGGAGATACATGTGCTGCCTGTACAAACTAGCAACGTATTATGTGGGTAATTTTGCTAGTAGAGGTGATACTTTTGTCGTTTCTAACACAGTAGACGTGACGAATTTGTTCGGCTGGCTGACGCAACCGAACGTACGCCCGAATGCACTAACGGAATTCAGCAGATGTACGAAAAGTACAAAATTCCGACGAAGACAGCTGTCTCAACAGAATCATGCCCAAATCAAAGCATATGGAAACCGAAAATTGAATATGTATTGAGAAATACCTGCAGAGCCATACTGTTCAAATTTTGCGTTGTCTCAACGTTAGAAAATTGGAGTGTGTGTTGGAATTGAGTGTGTATTGGAACTGAGTGTGTATTGGAACTGAGTGGGTATTGGAACTGAGTGTGTATTGGAACTGAGTGTGTATTAGAACTGAGTGTGTATTGGAATTGAGTGTATATTGGAACTGAGTGTGTATTGGAACTGAGTGTATATATAAATGTGAGGCTATTGGGTTTGAGTGGGTATGAGAATTGAGTGTGATTTGGAATGTAGATACAATTGATAATTTAAATGTGCATTAGAAGATTTGAGTGGAAAATACCTGTAGAGTTATGATGCATCAATTTTAGTTTTATGAGCTTCTCATTTTAAATTTGTAGAGTCTGTATCGGGTTTTTTAGTTAAAACTTCGAGTTTGGGCGTCGAATTTATCGCTTGGAATCCCAGAAGATTTTTTGTCGAATTTTACATTGCAGTTGTTCGCTCGGCAGCCGCGCGCGCATTCTGCGGTGCCAACACTTTGAACGATTTTTCAGGTCACAGAAAAGCTGAGATTTAACTTTCTTTCTTTCCGTTACCCTCCTGTGACAAGTAAATACGTCATATCGCGTAATAGGAGGATTGATGCACTGAAGAAATCCAGAGTTCGTAAAACTGAGTGCCAGAATTAAATCGCCAAACTTTGTTTACGCAACTCGTGCCCTTCTACTTCACCCCTCTCGTAATTCGCACTTTTAATGCGCTAACAAATTCTTTAATCAATTTAATTGAATGGTCTGTTGAGGCGTATTTATTAACAGAGAATAGTGAATCTTTGTTCAGCCAACTTGTGCACACACTGCAGTAGTGCGCCCCACACGTCCTCTGCCCTCGCGTAAATTAGATGCTCTACGTCGCTTGTTTCAGATGACATATTTATGAACGCCTTTCCCTGCCGGTTTTTCCTACGATGCTCGCAGATGACATATTCAGATGCTTTCTATAATTTTTCAGGTGTATGAATACACTCAGAAACGGTCGGTTTATACATGGAGAGCTCAAGGAAGGAGGAGTAAACTCATTTTGAGCCTTATTCAAATCAAAATTGAGGCAAGTTTGCTCGCCCAAACTTGAAAAATGAATAGATCAAACGAGTTACCTCGTCCTAGCCGGAGAAGGGGTCAAGTTTGGTATTGCTAGATGCGTACAGAAGAGATCAGCAGCAATAGATCGGGTTTCCAACTCTCGAATTATCGGATGCTTAATTATGGATTTGAGCTCTTTAAAGAAATGTTAAAGTTCCCAAGAGTAAAATTTACGTGTCGTGTAAGCGTGACTACAGAGCGTAAAGAACTAAGCTAATCGTTACTTTTTATTGCGTCAATACAACATTCACGAGAGAGCTGATCACTGAGTAACTGAGCCGCGCACGCACTGTTATGGATTTTACAAGACCGAAACGGTAAAAAATCTTAAAACTGATCCACATTTTACGCTCGTCTCGGCACTCCATCTCCGCAGCCTGAGGACGGCGCCAAGACAGTCTAGCTCAGATGTACTCATTACGCATGAGTCCTTTTTGGATTCATTGGAAATTTGAACTAAATTTCATGCTTCAAATAATTGGTAGCTGTGTTTCTCGGAATCCTTATGTTCAGGTGATGTTTAAGTATTACAACAACGAAAGAACCGCATGAAATGTTATGGATTTGGAATTTTCAATTACATGCTGACTGTAGTTCTCGCCACTAGTCATTCGTTGTCTACATTTAAAAAAGACCAAAGGATGAACCAACGATCATTTGAAAATGTCTATTTTTAGATCTTCAAGAGCATTACTTGAAGCAAAGCGCTCACGTCACGCTGTACTTTCTCGCTATATTATTTGGTAAGAACCATGTTCCTCAATTATAAGGGATAAAGAGCGTACATTGGTCGGTCGGGGCGAGTAAGGCTGCGGTATTTAGAAGTTTCGATCGCCCCCAACATTCAAACAACGCACTCGGGGCCGACCTTTCAAGACACGTCCAGATGGTCGTGCCTAAGAGTATGTCTCTAAAAATTTCAGCAGCACGCGCCGTTCTGTAGGAGGCGAGTGCATAGAGGCTCTTGTGAAGCCGTGGCCTGGACAAGAGCTTCGGCATAATGGGCTTTAATATTATGGATTTATAAAGCTAAGTCCCGAAGAGCCGCCTATGAAGTGGTTGCTGATTGCGCCTCAGCCGTTGTCGCAGTCACGCACGCCTGAAGATACGGAGCGCGTAGAGCGCAGGTAATCCCACGGGGTGAAGCGCTGCTAATTATAAGGAGAAGAACCTTTCGGCTTTCATGTATCTTATTTAATAGCGCCTAGTGCAAAATGCACGTCTCAGCGTTTTACTTATATCGTCAGTAAATTTTAAAATAATGGAGGTGGTATGACAGGCGTTCTTTGACTATGGTCAAGTAGGGTGTGCAAATGAGCTTGAGCACGAAATTTCTCACTATAGGCCTAAAGAGGGTTCGCTTGAACAGAAATTAAATTTTATATCCTTTCGAAATGCCTACCTTTGGTATCTCCTACCGAGTTTCTAAAGCGGGAATTCGTCATCGTCCTCTCGAAAGAGCGTCAATTTTGACAAGATTCCAACCGATTTTGGTAAGCCGATGCTTGAGTTACAATTCCCGTTTGGGAATTGCCGACAAGACTGCTTACGAATGTTCACAAACTTCCGGTGACTCCGTAGCTTGATTACATTACTAACACACCGACATTTCATTAGTGACTTTTATGGGAGGAAACGTGAAGGCACAAGGGATTGAAATAAGGGTGCTCACTCACTTTCTGCAAATAAACTCTTCGTTGTTCTGAACAATTTTTTACACAGCGAAAAGAGACTCAGCATTGTTTGTATCTTTGAAGGTGTGTGAAGATAGCTTTACGGAGGCCGTAACGTTAACGATGTAAAGCGTTTCCAGACCTTGTGAGTTGTAACGTACTAATTTCTATAGTTATACTGAATTTTCATTTTATGCAATGAGCTTACTGTGCAGTAAGCTTGACAGTGCAACATAAATGAGCTTACTGCGCAATAAGCTTGACAGTGCAACATAAATGAGCTTACTGTGCAGTAAGCTTGACAGTGCAACATATATGAGCTTACTGTGCAGTAAGCTTGAAAGTGCAACATAAATGAGCTCACTGTGCAGTAAGCTTGACAGTGAAACATAAAAGATCGAAGGCACAGACTGCTTTCGGATTTACGTCATTTGGGACCACCTGCAACCCGGCATGATGTTCATACTGCAGGTGCTCCAACGGGCCTCCAGATGACGGATGCTGTAGCTGTCAAAATGGTGACAATTGAAGAAAGTGCAATTGCTGACGCTAGGGAATCCTGCGGCCCTAGCAGCCCTCAAGTACTCAAGTTGTCGGCTTAGGAAGCCTCGATTTGTAGTCGAAAAATGTTCTTGTCACAGCACTGGCTGTTAGGTGCTTGGAGAATTGGGCATAATTCAAAATTAGCTGTTTTTTAACGTGAAGTGCTGGAAAGAGTACGCAAATTTATAACAAATAATGGAAAGCTTCAACAAAACTGGAAAAATGAGTAAAAAATTCATAAACATTGTTCCCATGAAAAGTTGAACGTAAAAGAGTTATTAATTACAAGCTCGAAATTTGCATATGCATATGCGTAGTTTGTTTTGGAAACCCGGAAAGAAATGAAAAAGAATACTCATGAGTGACTCCGTGGAAAAAGTTATTCAAATTGCCGATATCGGAAATCAATATGATTAACGTTTTTAATTTAAAATGTTCATTGAAAAATGCGTCGGGCTCAATTTACTCCCAGTTATAGAATAAATACACATAATTTGAAGAGTAAACGGGTTTTCACTCCTATTGCGGCGTTAAAGGACCCCAGCGCAGCAATTCTTCTTGGTCTTTATAGGAGGTGACATAGTCGTCAGAAAAACAATGAAACGAGTTCAGTTTCAAACCCCATTTCAAAATTCGAAATTTGATTTGTCGCTTCGTGTGCTCATGCGTAGGTAAGAATAAAATTTTTTGTTCGTTTTCAGCGCGTAGATGTACAACTTACATGCCTATTTTTACGATCTCGGGTAGATAGAACGCAGACTCCCCTACGTCAGCTCTGAGTAACGCTCACAAAGCGTAAAATTTCATTCGTATTTCACGGCGCGTCGAGGTACCAGACGAGATCGGCAATTTTAACCAATAAGAAATCGTCACAGGTCACGCGATAGATCCAAGTGCTCTGTTCAATCTTCAAATGATCAGCCTGTAAACTATCCTTCATTACCTCCAATGATCCATATATACCACCCATTGAGTAGAGATCAAGAATCCAGCTATAATGGAATGCGGGCGCCGATTGTGCATAAATACAGACATTTTGTTGATGAACGTCGGAGCGAATGAAGAGCTTTTAGCTGGCACTGAACTTTAACGCGCGTTGCTTGATTTAGGGGCTATTGCTGCACGACGGTAACTAGAGCGCGCTTCGTGGAAGTCTGGGTGGGGTCAACTATGGGCCGCTCGTAGGACCGTTACTGAAACTTGTGTTCTAAGGAGATATGACGAGCGTGGTGGGGATGCATGCATGCATCCCCACCATGCTCGGAACACCATGCTGGGGATGCACCATGCCGGGGATGCATGCATGCTCACCGCATGCTCGGGTCATCTCGCAAATAAAAATTTTTACTGGGAAAAAATGTTCCTTCAAAATAGGCGGGGTTTACTGACAGATTCCGGAAGCAGCGAAGGTGAAATTTGGAAAAGGAAATAATCATGCAACACCGCATGCTGAAGGTGGAGGAGCGTGGGCTCTTCATGCTTCGAAAAAGGAACATGGTTCCTCCAGGTCGACGCATGGATCCTTGTTTTTGTTTGCATTAAGGCTTTTTGGTCTTACGGTCGGCGGTGCTACTTGGGTAGATACTAAACGCGGCGTTTCATGCCTACAGCATAGTAAAGAGCTTATCTTATGTCTGCAAAATACTATGTGCTGCAGTGATAAGTTCCTGTCTGAATAAATTCCCACAATTGGATTCCCATTGTAATAATTGTCTCTTGAATTCACTCCTGCCGATTGATATAATGAGCTTCACATTCACCTGCCGTGGAGTAGGTGGATTTTCCTCACTCATAATAATGATGAAAAGCTAAATATTAGCAGATTAATAATGGATTCCTGCAAGCACTCATCCATGAGGCTCTTGCTGTAGCTCAGTGAAATTGCTTCTGTAGATATTGCGTTCAATCATCCATAGAAAAAGGCGCAGGTGTCATCCATGCCTGTTCTGAAAGCTCTCGATGCCCTGAATAACTCGTGCACAATACCTGGCAAGATTGGCAGCGTCATTTTCATGATAGAAACACAAGAGAACTATGTAGTACAGTTTCTCTCTCAGAACTCCGTCAAAATACCTAACTCTCACTCACAATATAGGTAATTATTCCTATTCATCTCACGATGATAATATTAACTTTCCTCTTGTTCAGAAGAATATGGACGTCACGCAATAATTGAGAAAAGTTTAGTTTTTAACCTAATCCAACTTCATGATGCTCTCGAGCGTTCTTTGTCTGCGAAAGCGACGCATTTATTGCGTGGAGGTTGCCATGGAGACCGCGCTGCAGGATCACATTGTTTTTCTTTCATTTATCGTTATCCGGACACAATACAACCCGCGCCTACAATCGCTACAAAAAAACACTCTAGCCATGTTTTTCTCATTTCTCTGTTCATGCTACCGTTTTTATTCAGCATATCTTCTGTCGGTAGTGCGATTCTCTTCAGCTCTCTGATTCTGTTCTCTGATTTATCTTCTGTAGAAAATAAATCAGAGAAGATTAATTCCTGCACAAAGACGCAGCTTACAATATTCTGTGTTCTGGTTTTTATTTTTCTCTACGCCCTCTGTCGTCCCTAGAGCTGGAAATTCCCGATGGGGGAACCACCACGGAGGGGATGTGGGAGCCTACGCCTCACATGTCACTATATGAAGTAAATATTCCGTTATTGTATTCATTGTTAGTCGTGAGCCCATAAAGCTCGGATGGACTCAACTGAGTTATACCATGCATTCACGGGTGCGTCGAATGGACTCAATTGAGTTATACCATGCATTCACGGGTCCGTCGGATGGACTCAATTGAGTTATACCATGCATTCACGAGTGCGTCGGATGGACTCAATTGCGCCATGACCATGAACTTACATAGTTCATTTGTCGCCAACAATTAAAAATTTTCTAAAAGCACAACAGTTAGGCGATAAATGCACACCAGTGAGTTGAGGACCACTTAAAGACGCTCGATAAACATTTGTCAGCATTAAACATTTGTAAACATTTATTTGCCACAAGTAATTTACATCAGATACAGGTTTACAATCAAATGAGGAATGACGAAGAACCGGGGTCAGGATATATACCACATGTATAAGCCTCAACCTTGCACCCTCTACTTGTATCCCGAACCCGACTTGCAAAAGATTCTGTTTGTTTTTCATCATAAGCTAATTGGTGCCTCGTAACATGGAAATACATGAGGCTGCTGCAAAAGTTTCGTATAGAGCTGAAATGCAGCCTGATTGCCATAAAGACTCGGTCGGTAAAGGATTAAAGCCTCACTCAAGTCCTTGGAGCGAGGAGACTGGGCAGTGCCCTCTCAGTGACGTGCACTCGCCCAGTCCACAAAGCGAGGAGACTGGGCAGTGCCCTTAGTGACGTGCCCTCACCCAGTCCACAAAGCGAGGAGACTGGGCAGTGCCCTCAGTGACGTGCCCTCGCCCAGTCCACAAAGCGAGGAGACTGGGCAGTGCCTTCTCAGTGGCGTGCCCTCGCCCAGTCCAGAGAGAGCCCGTCACTCGACTTGTAGTGAAACAACGGAGAGCAGATGAAATGTCCTCCAAACTACATGTGAGACACGTTGGCTCTGCGTACTACCTACTATTCTGAGGTACTATGCACGAGTAGTACCACTTATTGCTACTATGTGTAAAGAGTAGTCCTGGTAACGCTAGATGAACCTCCAAAAGCTATTCAGTGTAGTGCTAGTAACGCTAGTTGGTTGTACTATTGCTTCTCAGTGTAGTACATGTAGCTATAGTTGAATGTACTACTTACTACTATACAGCATCCCTCGCCTCATTCAGCGGGCCGATTGGACATACTAATACCACTATTTTAATGTCCCTTACTTGAATGCAGTTCTAACACTTATCAAACTTTTATACTACAACTGAACAGAGGGGTACTAATTGCACCATTTTAACGGAGTTTAACGAAATGCAGTACTAGTAGCACTAATTGGATGTACTATTTCTATGCAGATTAGTACTACTAATAGCACTATTTGGACGTCCTATGAAGTATCAAAATTAGCAGTCAACGTCCAATACAATGAGTTTTTTTCATCTGTTAAAACTTAGGTACACACTAGTACCACTTTCAATCATGGGAGTGTGTACGTCATAGTGAAAGGTAAACTAGGAACTTTTTCCTTAAATTTTGCTGTGTGAGACGAGTGATACTTCCTTCACCCGAACCCCTTCAACTCTCTACCCCCAAGCCCCAATGGGATTCATTGGACTCACCTCGCAGCTAGGGCTGGCACCTGATCCAAGTTCGAGGATAAAATTCCAAAGTTTAAAGTTTTTGCTGAATTCAAACGGAGATTTATTAGCGAATAAAATTTGCAAATTATCCTAAAATTCTTGTAGATGTTGTCGATTTTGTATGCCAAACAGACGCAGGGATTGGAAAAGCCCTCGCATCAGTTATGGACGCGCGCGATAGGTCGGCTTCAGAGCACACATAATGGGCGGGATTTTGGCCCCGCGCGAGACACAAAGTCACCGAAGCAAATATTCTTGTCCGCACTCCTGACAAGCTCGCCTGATATTTGCGTCTCTTAATTCCAGTCTGGACCTGCGTCTACTTGCTCCCGGGGGCGAATTGAAGCTTCGTATTGCTGAGTCACACGAGGTTACGAGAATCTTTACTGAATCGGTAACTTCTCCCAACTTTAACTCGGGTTGTGCGGCAAAATGTTGACTCTTTCTTGGAGCGTCGGATTTGGAAGAAAACGATCGTGGGTGCGTGGATGAAAAATTAACGGATCATGTCAGCTAAAATGGAAGAAAATCAGGGGTCAGTTCGTCTTTCTGATACATATATTTATACACATATATTTCAAAATGGCGATGCTAGTATTAAATGTCATCAATGAGAGATCGAATTGGGCTTTAATGACCCGCATGAGAAGCTTAATGACCTGACAGGCAATTTGCGACCTTCATTTTCTAGGTGACAGAACAAATGACTCGTCAGAGTGAAGTCTTTTGACGCTTCCAATCAAGCTTCATCATTAGAAGCGTTATTATGATGATCGTGTGGACCATCACAACTTGAAAAAATAGTAAGCTAACAAAATGAAACTCTTGCTTAGAATCGACCTGGTATACAAATGAAACATGGGGTTTAAACTGAGTCTTTAGTTCGGAAAAATGTATTCGAAGATCTCAAACTACGCTTACTAGATGAGTACATTAGAGCTGCGATGTCAGACGGAAGGACTGAAGTAAGTCAACGGAGCTGTGTAGCGCTAGAGAAGTGGCTCCAAGCCATCAAATGCTTTGATGCAAATAGCCAATTCTCATCAACCAAACCATTCGCGACAACCACGTAATATCGACGAACCTAAACGTGCCAAGCAATCTAAAATAAATTTAAAAATTAATGAAAACCCATCCTTCCAATTTATAAGTAGACAATTTACCCTGGCCAAATGACGATAACACGCTTCACTAAATGCCAAGATCATGTAGTATTTAACTTCGCGCTTATTCATTTATGGCGATAGTTTGAACTAAGTTGAATAGTCGGCAGCAGCGAACCACGCCCCACCACGAGGAGGACGACGAAGACTGCGCACTTTTGATGTCGTTTGCAAAACTGTCACCGATTTCAGACGCGCTTTGCGGATGAGCAGCACGCTTGAAATGATTCCGGGTGCTGCCATTTGGGGTCGTCTGCAGGAATTTTGTTCCAGAAGGACTTCCATTTTAGTTGGGGTAGTTGCAATATAGAGGTATGTTAATATTAGATTTTAAAACTATTTTAACATCGCCATGAGAATAGAGGCTCAGTTTTCGTTGTTAAAACAGGTTTAAATTTTACGGTCATAAAAGTTGTGTTAGCGTGCTGGTAGTACTTGAGAGTCTGTACGTGCAATTTGGCACGTGGCGCGTACATACGCCGCGAGGCTTCCCATACTTGAAGCACGAGTCGCACGACAGGTTCGTGCTGTGCAGCCGTGCACCGAGCGTACGAGCTCCTTCTCAGCACGTGTACGCTCTCAATAAACCAACTCTGCGTTTATTTTTTGAGCGAGACCAGATAACCTGTGACCAGGTGGGCCGCTTGTTGTTGTCCTTTATTGGACCATCATGCACAAGTTCTTTAGTTTTTAACAACCCATAGTAGTGGAAGTAGTAGTAGTGGTGGTATCATAGTTTGCTAGTGTAGTTAACAGCACATATACTTAGAACATCCACTATACAGCTTCTCACGAAAACTCGCTTCAATATTCACGTATTTCATACATCCGTATGTGTGTCATTAGGGAAAAATGTGCTGAATTTCACCCTATCTAATCGCCGGAGGAAATGATGTATTTTTTCCTGCGAAATTGCGCTCAAGTGTGGTAGTGTATAATTAAATTTCCTACGAAATATTGCTCAATTGTAGTAGTGGATAATTAAATTTCCTGCGAAATAGTGCTCAAGTGTGGTAGTGTATATGTATAATTAAATCCTTCAGGGTTTTAGCATCATTATAAACAGATCATTTTTCAAATGCACTGGTCGTTTTCAAATAGAAAATCTAGTTGCTTCCTTTCCGATTTCGTCAAAAAACAGCTGAAACATACTAATTTTTAAAAGTGGTATATATTCCAAAGAGGGTTGCGCCGTACGCTCGTCCCTTGACCGAACTTACAACGTACATCACTAGAACATCCAACGCTACCTTGCATGACGCAGTAAAATCACATCTGGAAACGGATAAATTTCAGACGAAGTCGCTAAATTGTCGGGCCGATTGACAAGCCAGGGTCTCTCGGTCGACTGGGCACCGTCTACTGCCTCTTCACGACGAGATTCCCTTCAAATTTATTTTATTGCGGATTTTCTTTGGCCAAAGTGAGGCTGCCATCGACAGCCACGGCTGCTGCTCGCGACGGACACCGCTGAATTTTTCTTGCAGAGTTTTCAGCAGTTGAACGTGACGGCAAATCGAGGCGTGCAGAGCTGCAGGAATATCTGCTGCAGGAATATCTGCTGCAGGCATATCTGCTGCAGGGATATCTGCTGCAGGGATATCTGCTGCAGGGATATCTGCTGCAGGAATATCTGCTGCAGGGACGACACCACGCGCAGCATCGGTCGGTCTTTGTTTAGAGCGGCGACTTGAGAGGCAGCCCATAACTCTCAGCTTCGTGGCTTGGTCGATTCAGTCCGCAAGTTTGTTCTACTTCTACTTTGCCTAGTATTCATTGCATAGCTGCTGAGCCAAGAAGAGCATTTCCTCGTATTTTTAATGAATTCTTTCACATAAATGAGTGCAGAAATTTCTCTCATAAAACTGATTTCAGCACAGAATTGTCTTTTTAAATTTTTCAAATATTCCTAGACCGTTTGATAACCGACTAGAATCGCCATTAATTTATTGCTAAATATAAGCTAGACTTTACCTCTGCTGTTTTCGGATAGAGTCAGGGGCGGACTCGCCGCCCAAGCTGTACTTAATTCATTACTTTATTTTATGTTCTTTCAATTGCGATTTAAATTACAGATTTGCTGATATAATTCCGTGAGTCACTGATTTGGTTCACTGATTTACTTATTCAATTCACAAATTTACCGATTTCATTCACAGCTTAAATCCAATGATTTGCTGGTTTAATTTCTGATTCAATTTACTTCATCGCTTCCCTATCGTGCACGAGGCAAGTTGTTCACGTGCAACGGGCAGTGGCGTTCAGCTGCCCGCACGCAGCCTCCCGCGGTGCTACTCCATCTGCCCGCACGCAGCCTCCCGCGGTGCTACTCCATCTGCCCGCACGCAGCCTCCCGCGGTGCTACTCTATCTGCCCGCACGCAGCCTCCCGCGGTGCTACTCTATCTGCCCGCACGCAGCCTCCCGCGGTGCTACTCTATCTGTAGAAACGTGCCATCGTTACACCGATATCAAAGTTACACAACTGAGACAGAGCTACTCATCCTCCCAGAGACCAGGATTCGCTCGTCCAGAGTGACGTCCCCAGAACGCGCTCGCAGCCTAAACAGGCGTAGGTGCCAAACCCCCGCTGGCTACGGGACTTCTTACGGACGAAATTACTTTGCAAAGTCGTCGTAGGACCGAATTGCCCCAAATTGCCAAGTTGGAGGCTGATTACTGAACGGGTTTCCTCTACAAAGTCTGTAACATCAAGGCGTACACTCTTGGACATAAAGGCTAAAATTATGCTGTGACTTTTTGATAAATAACATTCAATGTGAAAATGAGTTCTTCATGATTGCAGGCAGTAAGTGGTTGTAAAAAAGCTCCGTCATGATGGCACCGTTGAGCTGAGACTTGCAAATTATTTTCAAATTTGATTTAGTTGAAATTGATTCTGCCTTCAGCAATACCATACCGGCTTATGCAGACTGGTACTGCAATGAGAAAACGTCTTATCGTTAAAGTTAGAGTTTAAAATTGAACAATGTATAAAACTAAAATGCTCACCCCCACAAAAATGGCAGGATTTACCATAGATCATTCTTTAAAATAAATGAAATTTTTCAGTTTAGCTGCTCCTCAACGTATCCTTTGTCTACTAATCATAAACAATGTTAACCAAAACACTGTCATGCCGTATTCTATCACGCAAACTTTGTAGTCAACTGATCATATTGTTAATTGAAACACTGCCATGTTGTATTTTCTATTACAAACTTTGAAGTCAACTATTCATAAGCAAACTATGTTAAAGGAAATACTATAATGAGGTGTACTTTTATAAAGGATGGCCCAAAGGTCACTTCAACATTTTAAATTTACCACGCAGAAACGATATGATACAAAGTTCTATTAAATTGCGATTGGAATAAGAATACTGAGAATTTTCGGTACAGGCTGACCATGATTAGACTTACAAATTCAAACCATATCATATACAAGAGACCCCTAAAATTGGCTAAATACGCAGCCATTGTTGAAAAGGATTTTCACAACAATAGATCATTAGTCGTAGTAAGGAGGAATTTCATGGGAAGATTAGACAGGAGTCCATCTAAGCCCTCAATCCTTGCTTTGGTAGCGAAATTCAAACCTCAAGGATCTGTTACCGACAAAGGTGGAACCGGAAGACCGACGTCATCCCGCAGAGAAGAATTGCACACTTAAGTGACATTCCTTGGCCCCCTCGATCGCCAGATTTAACTCCTCCAGTTTTTTCTTCTGGGATAATTAAAGTATAATATTTTTGTAAATATTCCAAACACTCCCATAGAACTGAAACAGAATATAGTTGAAGAAATTGGCAATATTCCAGCAGGTATTCTGAGAATTATGGTGCAAAATGCAGCGATTGTGTCTGGATAATGATGAAAACCTTTGACGGAAATTATTTTTAATTATGAACGCCCGGTACTGTCTTTTCATTTACAATTTACCAGAGTTCTGCATCTTTTATAGATTTTATATAATAAACTAGGAGACGCACCCCGCCAAAAATGGCGGGACAAACGATGTTAATTGCTTAAATGCCTTCTTATTTACGGTAACTCTGACATGAAATAAGGTTATTTTCAGTATCACTGATACGGATTGCCTTCTCTTACAGTCTCGCTAATTAGGAAAACGAACCCGGGCATTTTCTCCTATCTAAATTCTTTTTTCTAAGTGAAGACGATGAACTGAACAACATCGCAGATTTACTAAATCAAAATAATTTCGCACAAAGATAGTTCTGTCCACCACGCCCCCTAAATCAACATGGCCCTGGAAATGGAACTAAATGAGTTGCTATCAACTCTCCGAGTGAAATGAAATACGCCAGTGCTCTGTATGTCAAAGCTACCTCAGAGAGGTTCAGCGAATATTAAAGCCATTTAATGTTAAATTTGCGCTTAAATCAAATAATACAATTTAAAAGGAACTTTGTTCCGAGAAGGATGGAAGAGTTAGAGGGGAAAACTGATCTAATTTATAAGCTCCACTGTAGTGACTACTAGGCATGTTATATTGGCGAGATTTGTAAAAGCGTGTCAATGAGCACGCGCTTGATGGGCGAAGGTGAACTGACTAACTTTCTCTTGTTTATCGGTATTTTTGGTTGGAAAATTACGCTTTCGATTTATAGACTTATTAAGTATTGTAAACAGATAATAATTAATAATCCCAAAAGTTTTAGAAGCATTCAATAGTATAAAAGAGCCTCATAAAATTAACCGATATTTGGATATTTCTTGATAATTTTTTCTTCTCATCATTGGACGCTCTTCATAAACGTTCACTTTTACATTGAGCTGTACAAAAAAACAATTTCTGTATTCTAATATTCTAAATAGGAACCGACGGCATACGTTATCTTGTGAAAGTATACACCATCCCATGAAGACGGTAGAAAAAAAATTTAACCGAAAGCTTTGGCTAAAAAATAAGTGTCTTGATTATCCTCAATTATAAATTAGAAAAAATGAACTTGTCAATACGTCCGTTATTCGCGCTGCTGATCTAAATCCTTAAGAGCGTGGCAGAAAGACGGATGAACAGACGGACCAACCAACCAAGCAGCACTGGGCTATCATTACATAGTGGGATGTTTAAATAGTAAAGTGACTTTTGGGAACCCTATACGAGCTTTCAAGTCAACTATTCGTAAACAAACTATCTTATCCAAAATGTAGTCATGTTGTATTCTATTGTACAAACTTTGAACTCAACAATTCAAAAACAAGCTATGATAACTAAAATATCACGGTGGCTATTATCATTGCAGCAGAGATAATTTATCATAATCGAAAGAAACGATACAATTAAAATCGAAAGTTCGTCTCAATTATAAGTCCTCACAAGTCATTTCCAATAACATAGGAGTAGCATCAAAATAAGAAAATGACGAGCCTGCGTTCTGTATCGTCGGGCAGATTTTGAACCTATCACAATGCACGGCGCTGCAAACAATAAAAACACCGGAATGTTGACGTCCGTCGCTCCCATTCGTAGCTAGTATACCGAAGAAGGATATGAGAGAATTTCAGAGGCGTAAATCTTCCTTTGATGTCACAGGGATGATCGTAAACCGAGCGAGTGTCATGACAAAATTTTCTTAGATGGACCACGAGTCGACAGGTTCCACCGGCGGCCTCAAGTTCGCACTTTGTAAACGCATTTGTCTGTAAAATTGTGGACAGCGAGAAGCCTTCGTTTTAGGCCCGAAACTGTAAAGTTTGTTTCTAATGTTGGCAGTCGTGCCCGCGCTGGAAACAAGTCTAGTGCAGTTTTTAGCCCGTCGGACCAGAATTGCTCCTCTTACAGTTGTCTGGTCAGTTTCCAATTTCCACAGCGTTTTCGCTCAACAAATTCTAAACTTTATGCAATTATGGCAATTCTGAGGGAATATCAAGACGAAGAGACCTTTTATGGTTTTATCAATATGTTCCACACTGATTTTCCCACTTCAGCTGTACATAGCTCCGATGTACGAGTACTTAGTGCTCCTAACAGTAATTCAAAAACTAACCTATATATTATTCAAGTTTTTGTTGTATGCCTCAAAATTCACATTTAGATTTCAAACACATTTGCAATTAGCTCCAGTCGGCACGGCCGGCCTTGAAAGCGTAGATTCTCCTAGCTTCTATCTGGACTTCTAACCTCTAGTTAGATTTTCTTAGCGACAGGCCCTGGAAGATAATTGATTCACGGCATAGCGCACTTTGTGGCCTACTAGATTCATTTTTTCTTCACTGAAAGGCTCAAAACAAACTATCCTTCTTACTGGCCCCCAAAGATAATTGATATTTGATGAAAAAGCAACTATGAAGAGATGAAAAAAGAAAACGTTAAGGCGCATCTAATACATCCAACAATGTCGCAAAAATTAGGTATTAAAATGACACTCCTGTTAACTCTTTGACTACCATTCTCCACGAAGGTAAAATTACTTGCCGACAAATATCGCTACGAGAAATTTAAAAATGAAGGATTTTGGTGACACAAATTTGGTTACTCTATCAATTTTCTTTCTAATCAGAACTAGCTTGTTCGATTGATGAACCCAAATTTGACGAAAAGTCAAAACATTGTAGTTATACATGATAGTGCTTTGGTTACATCAAGTTAGGTTAGATGATCGCGTGCACCATATGTAAACCACTCTGCAGGCAAAGTTATTTCGGTACAGGAACAAACATTCACAAAAGAGCCTTCAGGGTCCTTACCTTAAAGATCACTGAAATCAAGAAGCTCTGTCCCTGGCCGCTCTGGTGCGTGATTTCACAGTGCTGTGAATGAAGCTCTCATTGAGGCTTCAGTCGTCAAGGTAACACTTGGAGTATGGAAGCGATACATGGAAGAACTTCTTAATACTCCATTTGGATCACTATTTTCGAGAACTGTTGATTTGTGAAAAATTATCAAGATAATAACAATATTATTGTTATGTGGTCCTCCTTCTTATAGAATCCTTGCCCGTAAAAGCATCTTTGCACTGTATTAGAATTCATATTATGCAAAGCTGTTGCTTTTAGAAATCCCCCTTTTTTCAATGACTGCACTTTTATACTACCTCAACTTCAACAGCTCCACAGGTTCTTGCAACTGTGCTTATTCCGAGGATTTTCATGGCCCTCTGCTTCCGGACTTCTCAACACATAGAAGTTCACTTTCCTGAGCTTGATCACTGTTGAGTACTCTGAATCATTGTCAAAATTAATTGGACTGTTCAACTGAGGCCTTATGATAACGTTTATTTCTCCACTTTTCAATGCAGTTTCAACTCGACGTTTTATTTATCTAGTCGCATCTGCCACTGTGACGGCATGAACTTATAGAGTTATTCTTTGATTGAGACTTAAGATCTGCATAATAATAGTATTAAAACTCTGATCATCTCTCTGGCTTGCTTGTTTGTAACAGTGCACACTTTTCAATAATAATGCAGAATGTTAAGGAAAGAAGTTACCAAATTGCACACCAACCAGAAAGTGACAAATTAAACCCTTTTGCCGCCATGAAACTTTTCGAAAAATTTTGGTTATGAGATTTTAGCTGTGTAATGTTTGAAAAGAGGACATTTGAAAACAAAATAGCTCACAAATACTTAATTTATATAATTAATTCACAAAAAAAGGCCTATGGCGGTGGAACACCTGTGGAACCAGAGGAAGATAACCTTTATTCATTTAACACGTTTTACCGTCGGGTTTTAAATGCCTTACAACTACTGGTGTGGTAGGGGATGTGAGGAATGTGTGGTTTAAACTTCCTTTTCCAAGGGAAGTACTCTGAAGTCACGTGAAAATGCCTCCCTGAGTCGAGTATCGAACTTGGGTCCTTTCGGTTATGAGACCACCATGCTACCACTATGCCACGGACCGCCCTCGTTGCAAGAATTGCAGTAGTTCTGCCAATACTTCTGAAATGCCAGGCTTTTTCCACAATATTCGGCAGTCCTTAAGTCTAAAATATCACACGTGCATCGATGTGGGTGGTGGAAACTGTGAACAATATCTGCAAAGTATTAGTAAGTCATTTGTGGACAATTTTGTTTTCAGATTGTCTCAGTTTCAAAGGTAAACACCTAATTTATCAAAGAATAATATTTTTCATAAAGTTTTAGAGAGGCTAATATTTTTAATATGCCGCTTTCTGGTGGGAGGGAAATTTTGTACCTCTTTTTCCCTAGCACCCTGAACTCGTATATGGCAGAAAATGAAAATCATCTCTCAGTAATTAAATAAGGGTTTTCCATCACATCACGGTTACGGCTCATTGGGAGTAAAGTGAATGAATTATTTTCTTTGGCTTTGAATATTTGTTAGAAAATAAAGAAAATTATTAGAGGACCAAACGAGACTTTGAAATAGAGACACAACGGGTGGTCTAGTGCATACCGGGGTGATTTTCGATGACGGGACTAAAAAGAATTTTCATCAACCCTTAATATATCAAACGGATTTTTAAAAATTAAGCATCTATGAAATTCTGAGACAAATCAATTCAATTTATTTCCTTGTCTCTTTAGGCGATACCAAGTGGGAAAAGCTAAACGTGATAAGCCGACAGACCTACACCAACTCAAGGCAACCATTGAGGCAGAAATCCGGCAAATTGTACAAGAATGCAACAGTGCCGTGATGAACAGTTTCCGCGCATGAAGAATATCGTCTTTAAAAAGTAATTAGAATAAAACCTCCAAATCATAGGATTCTCCTGCTCTCTAGTTTTTCAAAATCCTTCGATTATTTGAGAAGTTATAACAGATTCTTTTTCGTCCCGTCATTACAAATCACCACGTCCGTAAACTTGGATTCTTCGTTTCTACTCTACAGTCAGTGACCGCAGAGTGGAGAGCAGCATTTTTTTCACAGTAGCAGGAAGTTCACGAAAATTTGTTACAGCAATGAAAATTCCACTACATTACAGCACAGTTGGTTAGCATGTTGGTTGCAGGCTTGCTTGGCTGGTCTGTCCGCCGTCTTATCAGTATTTTACAGGATGTAATTATTGTAAACCTTGCTAGAATGCTGCAGTGTGGTAGATAGGACACTGAATACCGTATCGTAAATGAATGGAATCTAAAGAAAATTAAAGGTTTT
>VOMN01093741.1:0-30691 GCA_014899125.1 Orchestia grillus
GACAGTGGGGAAGGGGATATTGTTTCAAAACTCAATCAGCTTCGCTCAAAGCAATCATGAAGTCAGGTTCATTGGAAGGTGTCCGTCCATTGCATGGCCAATATTCAACGATGATTATAAGGCCTTAAATCACAGCTGGCCATCCTCAGATATTACGGCCATTAACAACCGGTAGATTCTCAGCCTTAATCCACGAACGGCCAGCTTTGAATATTACGTCCTTGTTCGGCCGCGCGCCAATATAAGCGAGACGGAAGCGTTTTGAGGCCTGACGGCCGATTCGCTTTTAATTCGTCTCTAATCGACGTCTCTAATACGTCTTTGATTTTTAATAGGGGAGTAGCACTGCTGGCGTCTCTACGTCGAATTACTCCAGCGTAAATTAACATTCCAAGTCTCCTTTTATTTCTTCTTGATTAATAAACCCTGTCTTCGTATATAAGACAGAAAACCCGGTTTACAATATGATTCATCCCGCTGGCTATTTTCGCAAATCTTTGCGTGTTGGTTCTTGCTGTATTTCGTCGTTCTTAGGATATGATAATTGCGAGAATTTCGATTGCAATATTTGCTTTAAATCCGTATCATCGATGCCGGATGAAACTTCAAGATTTTATCTTTTATTTCTTACGCCACGCATTTTTATTGCTGTATTAGTTATCGTGTTATAAATGTTCAAAATGTTGAACATTTATTTCTACACTACCCTGTATAATAACAGCCGTGTTAGTCCACCCGTCCGTCTGTCACAGTTTTCGGTATTACATATCAGAAACTTGAATGACAGTATTTTACATGAGAAAACTCAACTTTGTTTCAATCAATAGCGATCTATTACATTTCCAAAAAAATTTCTTCATCAATTTGCTAAAAATAATGAAAGATATCTTCTATTCATATCTGGTATATCATTTCATTATTATCTCCATTATTTCATTATACCATTTCATTATTATAATCTAATCAAGAATAAAACATTTATAAATATCACGTTTAAGGGTAGTTTAGCCAACTTTTTTGGCTGTATAGTATACTAGTAGACATGCCCCGCCAAAAATAGCTAGAAAAATGTTAAATTTAAAGATGCCCTCTCATTTACTGAATTCTGACATGAAATAATGTTATTTGCAGTGTTACTGATACGGATTACCTTATCTGAGACTCGCTGATTAGTTAGAATTACGGACACGGGTATGTTCTTTTACCTAATTCTTTGAGCGCGTGACAGAAAGACGGACGGACTGACTAAGCCAGCAAGCAACACTGGGCTGTTATTATACATACAGTAGGATATTGGGCTTTTCTATTGTTTTGGGCTATTAAACATAGCTCGTCTTTAGGGGAAACCGAAATGTACAATCACTGAAGCTAGGTCCAAACAGCCCGGATTCTATCTAGGAAAATTCACACGCGATCATGGATATTAAATAGACCCCCTCAACGTGCATTAACTGAATATAAGAATCATTCGCACTGTGGAACGTGGAACACAACAGTAGGCCTCGAAAACTGAGCATACGTTTTAATCGAACTTGCATTGCAATGTATATTAAATGCTTCTAAAAGCTTGCTAGATTGAAAATAGGGTTCATAATGTAGTATTTTTGGATAACTAATTGACATTTCATGGTTTATTGAATGGACATGATTATTACTCTAAAAATATGTACACATTTTATCTGATATAATTAGCATGATCTTTCTTCTGCTTCAAAACTTCCCGACTTATCTCTCCAAGATAAAGCGTATCACAGTTTTACCAGTCTATTTAATAAACCACATTACGAGGAAACTTCAACAAGTTCAAGGGAGAAATCCATTACGAAAAATTGTTCGGAAAGATCTTGATGCCATTGTCCCTGAACGTTCTTGCACCAACAGGTTATAACATATCCATGACTTTTAAGCGCACGCAACGACACATCGCCGCCAGTTTGGAGTCAAGTTGGGCTATAAGATGGGTCCCAGACCAGCCTACAAGGCTGTTGCCCCTAGATTAGCAGTCAACGAGAGCAGATCGTTTATTGAAATTTTGAACAAGTGGGATAAGGACCCTGAAGTTTGTTTGCAAAGAATTATAACGGGGGACAAAACATGGTTCCACCAATTTGATCCCGAAGTTAAACTCGATCAAAGCAGAGGCTGCTCCGTAGTGGAAGTGGACAAATCAAAGCATAATCTGAGCGTTCAAAAGGAAAAGTCATTGCCACTGTCTTCTGGGATGCAGCGAAGATTTTGCTAACTGACTTCCTCGAGAAGACGAAAACAATTACGTTTCCTTTTTATGAAGGCATTTTGAGAAAACTGACCAAGAAAAACGCGGAAAACGTCCCGGAAAGCTGCATCAGAGCGACCTCTTTCTTCCGCCATGAGAATGCATCCGCTCATGGCGCTCGGTAAACAAGAGCTGTGCTACAAGAATTTCGATGAGAAATTAGTAGACATCCATTTCACAGCCCTGATCTGGCACCATCCAATTTCTTTTTGTTTCCAAAATTGAAAAAATCTTTGATAGGGCTAAATCGAATGCTAGTGATTTTTTGTTTTTCTATTGTTTAATTCTATTATTTAACGAGCAACATTTTTTACATGTAACAACTAGTGACTAGTGATTTATTGACGTAGGACGAAAGCTTTAAAATTTCAATTAGTTGCTAGAGTTAGTTAATTTTCTGCAGATGTTGAAGCTCAGTTTTTCGTGTGCCTTTCTAGAGAGTAGTAGTCAGGGTAAGAAAGTTGATTGTTGCTTCAATTTCTACTATGAATTTAATGCGTTCGTTTATACCATTGGTATGAATTAAACATTCATAAACTGAATGCGTACGGATGATGGTTAAGATATTGTCGCTGTTTTGCTCCAATTTGATAGGCTAGCATGGTGCATTGAACAGAATTTGTTCTTAACTGTATCGCATTGTTAGCTCTGAGAGTACTACGGACACTGGAAATCCCATTAGTGTACCGTGTTACTTCTTGTAGAAAGTACTTTTGCATTAGAATAAGTTGGTACCCAAGCCAATTTTTAAAAGTGTCATAATATCACTAACGTTTAAAGTAGATTGTTACTTTAAGAGGTCGTAATGAGAGTTCATATTCGTTTCCACGCACTGCAGGGCTAAACCAATGGGGATTGAAGTAATGAACGATTTAACAACAAATGATAGAAGTACGTGCGTTGTCTTCAGGGATATGAATTTATTACAAAACGTATATCACGTCTTGGGCGTTTTTAGTTTTTCTTTTCTGGAGGCCAAATTTGTCCCTTCCTGTTAAGCTCCCCTGATGCTTATGAAAATAAATTCTCGTCGAGAAATAATTCCCTTCCTTATCGCACGGTGTTCTAGCCCATTTAAGGTCCCTCATTTAAATTAAGTAAAGAAAATTCTACGATTGAAAATCCCTCAAAGTACTAGTAGGACAGCACTGCTAGCTACCACAGTTTGAATAGAAGCTACTCAAACCTCAAACCGACCCGCGCAGGGGGATCAGCTACGTTAGTGTACGGTAGGTAGCTTGGCTTCCCTTACTTCGACAGCTGTCGTAGCTAGCGCACGACATCTATTCACCGCGATTTGAAATCCAGACCTTACGACATGAAGACAGAAAATAATAATGAATTGTCATCGATGGTAGTTGTCAAACCTAAGTTAGAATTTGAGAAGTACTCAAATACTTGCCTTCTACTCACTCCTGGTGTATATGCACTACAAATTTTCCAAAGTATTTCAGGTGAACGTACGTTTTTTTGGTCAATGTAAAGTCAGTGGTCAATGTCGTTTCCTGAAACGACACACAATAATTCATCAAACATTACTTAGGCTAAAATCTGATTTATAACATGCTCAGTTTAGGTTTAAAACGTTAATTAAATCTAAGATTTCTCAAAATAATTTTACATCAATGTGACCTATACTGCACGCGCCCCCGGCAAGTTCCACTCACTCCACTTCTCGCCAAGGAGGACGGGACACGATGCGTGCGCGGTGTTGTAGTCTCCCGCCCCGCTGCGCTTGAGGTTGTGCCAGTACAGCGCCGATCCGCGACGACCTGCCACGGCTACGCCCACCACAGGGAATACCGTCCAACCGCCTGCTGCCACGTCGTTCAGCTAGGTCAAGAAAAAGTGCCTTTTCTAATTCCAACACGGTTTGCCGTTGGATTTTCAATGCCTTACAACTACTGACGCGTGAGGGATGTGAGGAATGTTACACGGCTTACCTTCGAGTTTTCAATGCCTTGCAGTTACTGACGCGTGAGGGATGTGAGGCTTAAGCTTCCTTTTCCAAGGGAAGCATTCCGTGGTTACGTGAAAATCAATTATCTGAGCCGGGAACCGAACCCAAACACTTCAGAGCTTAGAGGGTATCAGAATATTAACATATGTTAAGTAACACAAACTGATAACGATATTCCTAAAATCGAGATCGAGCTACGCGTACTTTCATTTTGAGAATGTTTTTTAATATTAATTAGATTCATTTGCTAGCTAAAACACTCACATACTTTGAACTCTCTAAACTGTTTTTATTTAATTTTATTTCAAATGAGCTCAATGGTCACTAGATATAAAAGTAGGAACATTTTTCCAATAAGGTTAACGTTCACCACATTGGGTGGCGAATGTCGTGTATACAGTATATTGACAGAGCACCAGAGCACTTTCTCAATAACATTTCCTTCCAAGGAACACACTGCGTGCTCACGACAAAATCAGCTTAGCGGATGCTTAGGATCGAGCTAGGCTTATCCTCAACAGAAGACAAACGCGTTGCACAACGCGCCGTACAACCCTCACGCGAGATCGCAATACTGTGTTGAGGCATGTTAAGAACAACAAACCCAACCTTGCTCTGTCGAGACTAATGAACCTGCAATTATCGGGTTAAAATGCTGTATTCCATATGATGAAATTCACGTATGAAATTCACATATGATGAATTTTGAATTATCAAGTTACATTGGATCATTCTGAATTATGTACAGGGCGGTCCACAAGGTTGACCCTTGCGTTTGTGAGTAAATAGAATACCAAGTTATGCTGTATCCTATTTAAATAAGGTACCCTAACAAAAAAGGTGAGTTACTTCTGGGCCACTCTGTACCTGAGATATCAAATGCATTTATCATATAATGTTTTAATTATAATATAAGTAGTATACGCACTCCGACAGACGTAACAGGTTCTCCCATAGTTTATTCTTAAAATAAATGGATTTTTTTTTGTGAAGCTGCTCATCGTCGTGTGCTTTGAAGTCATCTATTCACAAACAAACTATGGTGGCCAAAATACTACCATG
Source organism: Orchestia grillus (assembly GCA_014899125.1). NCBI lineage: Eukaryota > Metazoa > Arthropoda > Malacostraca > Amphipoda > Talitridae > Orchestia > Orchestia grillus. Next base: position 5,298 of record VOMN01093741.1, read on the forward strand.
TCATATTTTATTCAATAAAAGATGGAGTTTCAATTAGATTAGATTAATTTACGATACGACATTCAGTATCCTATCAAGGATAATGTCTCATAACAGCTCTGATTGCAGTAATGTTCTCCATGAAGTCCCGTGAAAGGTGTGAAAAGACAAGAAATTATAATCTTAACAGGGTGTTTCGGAATATTTTGAACATGCTTTAACGGAAAGTTAGCTTCAATTAAAGAAATGCATTTAACTCTACGGAGGCATGTCCGAAAACGCTTAGTTCAAAAGTTTCGGAAACTTGAATACTACAGTGTGTTCCTAGGAAATGAGGAATAAGAGTCAAAACAAGTTTATTATTATGAACGAACAATTAAGAGTTTAAAAGTAAGTTAGGTATAGAGTTTAAAATTCCAGTAAGAGTTTGAAATTCCGTCCATCTGTTGGCATAAATGCGTTCAAGCGCCGGCGCAATGATTGCTGAGCTCCTGCAAAGACATAAGGAATTTCAGTAATCATTGCGCCGGCGCTTTAACTCATGCGTCACAGCAGAATGACGGAATTTCGCTCACTGACTGTGAATACTCAACCTAGCTTTACGCTCTACATCATTTGTTCGTTATAAAAAACTTTTTCTGACTTTGATGACTGATTTTCCAACCGATACGCTCTAACTTCCAAGAGTTCGTAATTTTTCAATCAGGCATTTTTCGATATGCCTTCATAAAGTGAAATGTGCTTATTTCGCCGAAACGAACCTTATGTTGGTTCAACGAATTTTGAAACACCCTGTATGTATAAATAGACGACGGCCAATATTATAAAAGAAGGGATACCCAATTTAAAACGCTGATGCTGTATGTGGATTCGTTAACCTAGTCAAGGTTCAAAGATTTTTTGATGGAATCAGAAGTACTGGAGCTGTTAAATCAATTGCTTTTTCTAAGGGTAGGCCTGCAATAGATGTACTGGAGGCAGTTAAATATCAGATATTCAAGCCTCAACTAAGCGAAATTAAAAAATTATTTTAAGAGTGTGTACTTATAAGATACTTATTAGCAATATGATACAGCTTTCGTCTCTAATAAATTTTAGCGACCGCATCCGGGTATCCTGGATACAATGTAAAGGGGTAGAAAAATGAATAAGCATTCCATTTCTCCTGAGTACTGCGTTTTGTAGAGATAGGTCCCTATTTTGAAACGGTAGCATTCAGTGGCGCGGCGGATCCAGGGGCCCACTAACGGAGCTTCATCCCCTTCTGTTATCCCTTCTGGTCGAGTCAACTCAAGGAGGGCCGCAACATATCTTGGCTTGTCCTAGAAAGTGGAGTGCATCGGTGGACTTGTTTCAAGGCTATTTAGCTACAATATTATGGCCATACGGTTTTTTGGTTACATTAACTTTGATCACTGGGGTATTATTATGAGCGTGTGTTTAAAGAAAGGAAATTTCACATATATAAAAGCAATAAGCGTTCAGGCTCGCACACGATTTGAAGGCCAAAAGTTAAAAGTAACTGCCTCTGAACACTCGCTATGTTCCCCTCGTGAAATATTTTCCCAAGATCGTAGCCGATAATAGTAAGTAGTCAAAAAAGTCTGCTGCTGAAGCGCTTCCAGCGAACCGAAACGTGTGAAACACTTGTGAGAGAGCACTCGGCCCATATTCTGAAATGCATTCTTTGTGGTCTCAAATCAAAACCTAAACATTACCACAGTGAGCCCTCACAACTTTCCGTCTACCTAAGCGATACAAGCCCAGAGGAACCATAAAAACAGGGCGCTGTTCTGATCTCGAAATCACCGAACATTAACTGGGGACCCGAGGTCCTTCGCTCAACAAAAACGGGTTGGTTGATTAACTATAAAATATATGTAGGCTGCGCACTATTAAGCCCCATGTATTTATGTTCCTATCTTTATATGCAATGAATTTACAGTTGGCGTTGCTCTAGGAGTGTGTACTTTATTTTATGTTTCTCTGTTGGCTTGACTATGGAAATAATGTCGTGTATATTTTTTTAGGGCAGTTACGTGACGGGTTACTCTAGCCGACACACTGATGTGCGACCAACGCTTGTGTCCACAGAAGTCTGTAGAGGGATCAAAAAAGGATTGCGATTTGCTATCCAGTGGCATGGGCATTACACATACCTATAGACTCTCACCCAGCCACACTTTAAGCTGAAGCATTTCATCAGCCGTTTCCCCGATTTAAAAAGGCTAGCTAGATATTTTCTGATGAGCGGAAGCGTCGATTAAAATACATTCATATCGTTTATTCTTAAAATATCCAACAACGACAATGGATCTAAAAAAAATGTGATACTTTTATTGCTACGCACTGTTTGTCTTCAGTGCTTTGTCGGTTGAATGCCTACCGCACCACCATTTCCCCATCCCTGCCCACCTTTTTATTGAAAATTGATCCTCTTTTTAAGGTCTCTGTTTGGGGAACTGAAAACTTCCAAAAACGCCGGCTGTATGCGTTTTTGATAGTATTTTAAGAAAAAGTTTTAGGAACATAAATAACATAGAATCATCAGGAAAATTACCTGTCTTGAGACGAGTTTTCATTAAAAATTTGAAGGTGAAGATGATCGCACAATGTGAAAACATTTCTTCTTCGTTTACATGCTTATTTACATTGTATAAACTTTACCGTACGCACGGTAAAAACCTAAAGTAATCAAGAAGTCAAAAAATTACAAGTTGCGGAGACCAGCTCTATCCTCAGTAGAGGATAGAGACCAGCTCCATCCTCATTTCTGAAAAAATTAAAACAGAACTATTCAAAATACAATTTGCGTCAAAACTGGTGAAGAAGAGGCCCCAACCTCAGCTTCAGCAGTTCCCACCTTAGTAGTTAGGTCACGCAGAGCACTCTTCTTATTTCTTAACTCTGTGATCAATAACTTATTTTGCCAGGACTTATAGAAGTGTGAAACGTTTAATTTTTTGGCTTCTTGATTACTTTAGGTTTTTACAGCGCGTGTGGTAAAGTTTATACAATGTAAATACGCATGTAAACGACGAAGAAATGTTTTCACTTTGTGCGGTCATCTTCGCCTTCAAATTTTTAACATAGAATCATTTACTAGCCAAAACGCTCCCCTGCTTTCACGTCTTAACTTAGTCGCTTTTTCAAATGGGTTCAACCGAAACTAATCATCCGTATAAAATTCAATGTGTCGAACTGATAAATGTCTCAAACCGATAAGCCAAACAAGAATTCAATCGGAACTTCATGTTATATCACTGTCTTTTTTTAAAACTTACGTAGAAGAGAACTGTAGCCATGCGGTCGCCTCCTTGAACTTGAGCCTTCATCTGTTTCTGCTCAAGTGAAGATAATGAGAGTGAATGGAGAGTGCTAAGGAAGGGTATTATCAAGAACTATAACGTCTGATGAGGACCAGGTAGACCTGCCAAGTGTGTAGAGTGCTACAGACATCGAGTGCCACACCCGTTCAGTTAGGCCAGACGGCGACCTCTGTGCGAACAGTTCCGGCCTTCTCCCACCGATCCATGCCGCCGATTACGCAGGGGTGCATCATTTTTGTTGAGTTAGGTCTGATTTCGCAACTCATTTGTGACTGCTGTATCGAAAATGATCTGATCATTTCAATCGCACCATGTTTTTGATTATTAAATTTTCATTTTGATAATGACCCAGGAAATACTTAGAATTAAAATATTTGTACTAATATTCTAGAATATCTTAAAACTTCACTTTTACCATGAAATACAAAAGAAAACTGTGCGGCTTTAGTGTTTATTTAAAGTTATTTTCTTCTTACGAAACATATACCTCGATGTAGGGGTTAAAATGTTTGCAAGTAGTTATGGGGAAAATTTTCGTTTGTAGCTTTTTCTACATTGTTTACTCTCCGAACAAACTCGCTGTGTGTTCCAACAATATTCAACCATCATATTTATGTACATCCCACCTGTCCCAATACTGTCCGTCCATGACCTTCACATATTTTAGAATTGTTGACATGGCTCGTCACTGACAGCGCAAAATTTCCCAGGACGCTAGCAAGATGCTGTGTAGGAAATGCAGTTCCATGCTCATGTTACAACCAAGCCCTCGATAGTTCTCCAGGGATTTCTGCACACTTCCAGCATTATTCTTTGCTCGTAAATTTCCTATAAAGTTTTGACGACGTCTTTGAATGATTACCAAGTATTACTCTCAAGTTCTAACATCAACTCGATGGAATGTTCATCCTTAATGAGCTGATTAATCGGTGAACAATCAAACGCACAAGCCTTGAATTTTTCAAACAAGAGCCCAGGAAATCCCACGATGATGTAATTGAAGCAGTCGCCTTCGGTTGGTAATGCTGTATAAATCTTATTGATTCACGTCAGGTTCCGCTCTGAGCTATCGATGAGCAATGACTGTTCATTTGGATTGTACATCGGAGTTTTTAATTCCCCCTGCGAGTCAGGAATACCATGGCAATACGCAGAGCTATTGTTACTCTGAAAGTCAAGCAGAAATACAATTTCTACGGTTTGAAAGTATGCTAAGTCCCTTTCGTTACTCGATCAAGAGAGTTTTTCTCGTTCAGCTTTGATCTTAGGAGTTCTGAAAACTATTTGTATGATCAAATTTTGTGCTGAATTATTCATCTTATGCTGATGGAATCCCGTGCGTACGGAATCATATTCAATTTCAAAATCTGTATCATCGATATCAACTTGTTCTTCAAACGCACAAAGTTTCTGAAGAAGGTTGTCGAACGAAAACTGGCACTAGGATTTCAGATAAATGAGACACTGAACTTCTAGCTGATTGAAGATGAGGGTATTCTGCAGTACTTTTATTTATACTTCCACACCCTGAAGTTTTTCCCGAAAAAAGCAAGTCTGAGCAATGATCCTTTTGTTCTCGTCAAACAGTGGGTATAGGGGTAGTCTTATCACGTGTTCCGCAGTCCTCATCCCAGAACTCATGACTTACAGCTTGCTCAGCTGGTGAGGCGCCCGAGGTTTATCTTGCTAACCGGATTTTACTTAAAAAGATATCAAGTATGCTTGCACGACAAATGCCCTGATGTTTGTCTTTCGCAGCGAAGTGGTGAAACTATCGCGGACATAAGACGAGGAATCAGGACTGTATAGGCATTTACGACGAGAAGTGCCAACGAAACTCACGTTCATAAGCAAAGGAAGTACTTGTGTTAGCAAAACAATAAATTTAAATACCATACAGATTTCATACTTGTAGCATATGATAGTCATCACCTATAAGTAGCGGCATACACTTATCGCACTCTAGCACGTGCAACTAAAAAAGATATAAGCCGGCTGTAGATTATCCCTATCGTAATTAGCTGGCAAGAGAAGTTTTATTACTTTCACCCAAATAATACAATTTTGTTCATTCAGAGAGTAAGCTGTAAACAAAAAACTTAAATGATACAAAAAACTGACTAAAGTCCTAAAATTATGTCGAAAAGGGAATGAACGAATGTCAATGAAATCACTATAGTATTGTCCTATATTTCGTGACTTACGAAGAATATTATTTAAAAGTTATTCTCCTCTATGAATTCTAAATAAAATACAATTTCTGCAATATTTATCTAGGGTCGTTCCTTCCAAATGGGGTGCCTTGTATCAGCGTATACTGGTTCATTGAAACAAGCGAGGTCCAGGGCCAACTAAGCTTGGGATACAGACGTACTTATTATGAGCACTTTGAAAATTTTAGCGATCGAAAAGTACTGAATTTGAGTAAGTTGAAGACACATGAGATACCAAAGAAATCGCTGAAATCGCTGAAGCTGTGTATACGCTGATGGCTCATGAGGTACACAAGTACTAAGATTGTGTACGCTGAGGGCTCATGAGGTACACATGTAATCATCACATTGTGTACTCAGAAGGCTCATGAGGTACACAAGTACTAAGATTGTGTACACTGAAGGCCCATGAGGTACACAAGTACTAAGATTGTGTACGCTGAGGGCTCACGAGCTGCACATGTGATCACATTGTGTACACTGAAGTTACATGAAGTACACAAGCACTCACATTGTTTATGTTGAAGAAGTCGACGTGTACGTCGTAGTGGCCTCCCACCCCGTAGTTGAGCACATGCAGGTCCTCAGCCGAGGCTGTGGAGAGCCCCGTCATGGACCCCACCCTCTTCATCACTCGGTCCACCTTCTCATTTTTCCCCTTGGAAACCCACGCTCTGCAAGAGTTCATCGGTGATATTAAGTTTAATCTGAACACGTTGTAGAGTTATTACTTAATTTATTGATGCTACCTCCATAGGCCCATGTCATTTCCCCTGCCTCTTGCTTGCCGTATTGTAGCTTCTGAGTACCGTCGTCTCTGACAAATTTGTTCCATCAAATTGGAGTGAAGAAATTCATTCTAAGCGTCGAGGAGCTGCAACATGATCATTTCGCATGAATATTGATAAAGTTTGATATTCGTTTGGCTCAAACAAAAATAATTTGTCAGCTGAATCAATTTTGCGCAAATCAGTACTAACAAAGATTTTTTGTAGGATGAAGTGTACAATGAATTTAATTTGTTACTTGAAAACAATCATATGTGTCATGGTGAAGATGATCACGCCTTTATTGGTATAGCCATAATTTTGTAAACGGTTCTCCGGTGTTGACATTAAAGTCGAGAGACATCAGCCTCGGAGCACAAAGCTTCCATACACTTACTTTGCATGGAAGATATGAAAGCACTCTGGCGACTATTTGCATAAATAAATTTTGCAAATGACTAAAATATATGTTCTATGTATGTAGATCTGAGTAAAAAATTAATTAACTCTGCCTACAATACATACATATTCTATACGATCTCCTATTGATCAAATGATTGATATGATTTCTGACCTGCATGTAAGTAACTACATAAAGATAATGCCTGGAATGAACAGAATTACCAGATGCTTCAGTACAATGGCTTCTTCGGACATGTCTAGCTTACGCCGTATGATTGGAGCACGACACATTTATTAATTCCAATACGTTTTACCGTTGGGTTTTCAATGCCTTATAAATACTGGCGTGGTGAGGGATGTGAGGAATGTGTGGTTTAAGCTTCCTTCTCCAAGGGAAGTATTCCCTGGTTTGGTGAAATATCTTCCCTGAGCCAGGATTCGAACCCTGAACGTCCCGGCTGCGAGGCCATCGCGCTAACCAGAACGCAATGGAACCCATGAAACGAATTTTCTTTATAATAATCTTCAAGTTTCTGTTGAGTATTTGAAACTCTTGAAAGGTGCATTTAACCCTAGCAGTTTACTTGCGATATAGTCACACAGCTAATAATAAATGACAAATAAAGAATTAGATTTAAGAGAAACACTACCATGCCTTTAGGACTGCTAAGCATTATTTTCATGGTTCAATTTTGCTCACGTTTTTCCAATCCTGGCGAGTGACCTCATCCTCTTGTGTGTGACGATGGAGTGAACTTCCGTGGTCTGCAGGTCGGGCTCGGCGACGCTTTTCAACTCTTCAATTTCAGGGTCACTGATGACGTCATGGTAGAGCAGCACGAGCGGGTCCGGCCATACGAGTTCCGCCTTGTAGCGGACGAGCAGCCCGTACCACGACGACTCGTGCACGTATCCGCAGTGCAGGGAGGACAGAACCGAGGGGGGCTATCGGGGAGAGCGACCAAGAGGGGCGTGAAATTTTAGTCTCATACAATGGGGTACTGGAAGATCAAACGAAGGGAAAGCAGAGAATATTGAAAATGACAGAACGAAAGGAAGTCAGAAGATGAGCAAAAAGTAACGGGAATAAAAGGAAGTGTAGGGGAAATGTGACAACTTTCTGATTTTATTAATGAACGAAGTAATTGGTATTGGTAGTGCAGTGCACGAATATTTTACTATCAAATGAAAGAGAAATGAAACGACAGAGAATGTGTTTGGATATATATGTGTCTAGCTTCATCTTCCTATGGCTTAGACGACTGTCTTAGTAAAAAGTTTATGTTTACCGTTGTTTCATCACTAAGATTAAAAAAATAGACGAGGAGCGATGCATAGTATCTATCTGTGTCCTCAGCCGTATAAAACAATCATTTGACCGTTGGGCAGAAGACTTACTACTACATACGAGTACATGACAGTGGTGCTATCAACGAAACGTACATTTTCAACTTAATGAATGTACTAGCATCAGGTGAGGAGAATCAATCAGCAAACAGCCTATACTCTTAGAGTTATGGATACCATAGAACAAGGAAATAGCGTCAAATGATCTTTCTGCATAAAATCAATAGTAATTTAATTTCTATACTTTGCTGCGATGATAAAATTACTAACAAGAAATGGTGTCTAATAGTCTTAGTTTTCAAACAGTTAGGCATTATCATAACGGTCTATCATGATTCAGTTCATTCAAGTGGCTTGATGTAATGATTAATAAAAAACACCATCGCAAACCTAAGTTTGAAATGGTGAACAGGAGCTCATTCAATGAAGGTCCCACCTGGAGCAGTTCTCCACGACACAGCCTGCGCACGTTTTCGTCCAGTTGATCCACATGTTCTTTGCCGTCTCTCATAGAGTACACAGTCTTTTGGAATCTGCCCGGGATGCCCATGCCGGAGAACTGGTCCAGTACTTCCTCCGTGGTGTCCTTTGCTAGAAGCTCCACCATGTTTCTCTGCAAAGCGGTGTATGTAATTATGACCAGTGGGTAGACTGATTTATTTTGTACCTGCATGCTGTATCATCAGTCAAAGATAGATTCTCATATTACTTAGGGTGTCTAACATGAGTATTTTGCACCTATGTTTTATACCTATAGTACGAACATTAACTCTAGAGCTCGATAAATGAAAGGAGCAGATAACAAAACGTAACACAAATTTTGTTATGGCAATTAAACATTATTTCGTAACTGCTTTCATTATAAAAACCATAGCAAATGTCTACGATTTTTTTGAAACTTTCCTGTTGTATCAATCTTTGTATTATATTTTTATTTAGCTCTTCGAAATGGCAAGTTTGAAAATTCATTGACCTGACTACAAAACTAAAGTTTTGATCTTAAAATTATTTGGTTTACCATGGTAATACAGTTGTAAACTGTATTCTTTATGTATTTATTGATTAAAATAACACACAAATAAAGTCATCAGTTATTTTCTACGCCGACTCCTTTACGCTCTACACACTTTTATAGCGATTTAAAGGCCTAAACATTCTTTGTTCAAAACAGATTGGGGTGAGACTTCAGCCAACTGCGTCGACATCCATCGACGCCTCTATTGTTTTCAAATCGTTCCTCTCTAAGTCATTATTTCATCGGTACTTACGAAAAATAGTTACATTGAAACAATTTTGTACTGTATGTATTTGGTGGGTGGTCGAGGGCTTCTCAGAGCATTTCCTCCCATCTATCCTTTGTCAAAAGCCCGGTGTGACACCTGGCGTTGTCATGGAGGAGGATGACATCTCGTACTGGTTTGGCCATACCTCGTTTCTTATTTCAGCAGGAAGCTTTTCTTGACTCTGCCACCTGGTAATAGTACACTGAATCCACGGTTCAGGGATCGTAAGAAAAATCATTCGGTATAGCTTTTTTTCTGATCAAAAACAGTCGCGCAAACTTTTTCGTCGAACTTTTGTTCGCGAAGTATGGTAACAGTGAAGGCAATGGAGCAGAAGAATCTACAACATTCAGGACAATTTAAAGACCAAACATTTTGAAGTTCCTTCTTTAGTTTTTTAAATTGATTGTAAAATATAGACTTACATAACTAATAGTGCCTGAGATATTGTCAGCACAGTTTGATTGATATACAGTGGGTGCAATAATCATCCGATGTACGGTCTTGTTCACTATTGTTCAGTCATAGCTGTATCGAGGACTAACCGGAGAGTAGCAACTAACCAAGCCGTTTCCTTCTACCTGGTACCCCGACCATCACGCCCTCCCCTCTCGCCTCTCTTCACCATCCAGCTTGAAACTGCTAGCTTCGTTCACTAACAAACTTACCTTAAATGTTTGAATCGCTATCCGTATTTTGTTTGGCAACAAAGATTACGGATGTAATGGTTTTAACTTAAGAATACGACGGAAGAGAAAATTGATATATTGTGTAATTACGTTTGAGAAGCTCTAAGTTTTGAAGAATGGGATTCAACACAAAATTTGTACGTCATGTGAAAATGCATACTTCTCTGAGCCTGAAAACCGCCCGTCTGGATACGTGCTTGGCTCCTTAAAGGGTTCACATACACGGCATGGAAACGTATTATAAGCTGCCATTTTATCTTAGTTACTTAATTATGCTTGGTCAGAAATTTCAGCTTGCGCCTCTGAATATTTCATCTGTCATCAAAGAACTATTGCAGATTATTACCTCTAGAACTCGGCGTACAAGTATTTCATGGACCTTACGAAGTTATGGGCGTCATCAGATCAGTCAATGAATTCTACCCCCCGAACTTTGGTGAACGTTGTTTAATCTTGCGATGCTTGTTGAAGAACACAATATCTCAGCGATATGTTCATACTCCTTAGCGCACCTTTCACAATGCCAAGCTAGTGTCTATGAAGGACTATTTTTCTCATGATCAATAAGGAGCCGTAGATATACAGTTACAAATGCAAGCAACACAAATCTTAGGTACCTAGTGAGCTGAATAGAGGTCCTTATTTCTTCTAATTAACCTAAATATTTCATTCTTAATTTGGGTAGCTAGACGTTTCACAAGTAGCTTCCCGGGGAGAGCGATACAAAGTTTTCGAAGTAGGAGTATTCATACTGAATATTGTAGCTGTTCGAATCTTAATTCTTCACAAAGAAGTTGGCATGGAGCCTCATGTTTCTAAATGCACTTGAATGTGTCCCTTGTCAAACACACTTCCTACCATATTTTTCCTCTTGGTCATGGCTCGCTCGGTCTCTTCGATCCTTCTCAGTTCATCCTCAGTTAACACAGCCTGGCGCCTCATGAGCTCCAGTCCCTGCTGAGTCCAGCGTTCACCCAGCTCGAATTCCAGGTTAGTGAAACTCTGCTGGCCAAACCTCAGGCAGTCGTCCGCTGGAACATGAGTCAAATAATTGCAATCGAAATTCACACAGATGAGAACACATTTTGCTACTAGCACGATGTGTGATAGGAGGAAGGTTGATGTCTTCATGAGTTCATTAGACCTCAATCGCAATTATGGAAAAGTCATTGCGAATTGGAGTTGTGTTTCGTACGAAAGTTGTGCATGTCACCGTGAAGAGTCGTGAATGCCACAACCCGCTAGAAAAACGTATGATGGCTCATCGCGTGCCCAACAGTTTTGCGTGCCATCCTTGAATTGTTGAAACTTGTACATTTTGAGTTAATGAACAGTCTTCTGAATTTTGGCAATTTTTGCATTTTTTTAAGGAGAAACGTGTAAATTTATTAACAATAGAATTAAGTGAGTTTCACGAGCATCTCCAGTAGCTGATCTTGATCATCAGCTCAGTGTTCTCAGAACCCTTTAAGTCTGAGTACAAAGTTTGCCGAATGAGAACGGAAACCAAAAGGCGAATTGTATTTTGGAACGATATGAAAGAGACAATAATTAACTGGTCATTATTTGAAAAAATTTAAAAGCAATAGTCGCTAAAGTTTGAAGCAATGATTTCGGACTCATTCTTCTGCTTAGATCCTCAGAGTCACATCCTGAGACTTGGAGACCCAGCCTTTCGCATGCCTGCATCTTTGCTTTCAGAGCAACAGCATCAAGATTTAGCGTAGTGTATGAAAATAGAGGTAATATATAAAGGTAATAGATGGGGCAAAGAGAAATAAAAAATCAGTGCAGCCAGCAAACAAAGCCGAGCAGCAGCATACCAGTAAGTTGTGGTGCCTGAGGGGCGTCGAGGACCCTCCCCTGCAGGAGGTCCGCAAAGGGCAGGTCGTAGACGTCCTGTAGTTTCACCAGCGCCAGAGCGGCTCCGTTGACGTCTTCTTCTTTAGGCAGCAGCAAGCCGTCCTTCAGCAACGTCAGGTTGCGTCGTACGTCTCCTTGTAAAATTACCTCACAGTATTGCACAGAAAATCTTCAATATTTGTTAACCTTAATATTTGTATACACGATTGAATATCCGCTCACAATTTTTAGTTGAAGGTTTTCGAAATATGTGCTTCTGACTTAAGAGCAGATATCTCGAATGCTTAGAACTTGTAATATTGTAAAATAACAGATCGTACATAAGACAAGCACTACAAATATCGACGACTAGGTGTAGCGCGTACTCAGTCTTCAAACGTCCTTCAAAAACATTGTAACATTTTATCGATACCATCTGCACCTTCTTCTTGTAATTGTTCTCCCCCCTTCAATTCCTTATTTCTTTGCGCTCTTTTAACCACCTTCTCTACTAACCTCTTCAGCCCATCGCACCTTTCATACGCCCCTCAGTTTTCCGCCACAACCACTCCCCCACACACTTTTCCTTTCCGCATCACCGTTTCCTGAACCATACCAAACCGCCACTCACTTCTTTCCTCTCCTTCTCTTTCCTCCAACCGAACGCAACTCGTACACGGTCACCGAACTGTCATGCTAAGTCTCTCGAAACTATCATAGAATCGCTCTGCTTCCTAACCAGTTGCTTCTGTTATTCTTACTCGCTTAAAAGTCGCTTCTAGCTTCTGCCGGTAAACAGATGCTTCTTTCATCATTCAAAACATTCACTCAATATGCGTCGTATCACTATGTTTCTCTACACTCCAGTCCATCTCAGGGCTACTTGCTCTCTTCCTCGCACCTTAAAGTGGTCCTACCCTTTTCAAAATTGCGCAGTTGTGTGGTAGGCATGAGGCAGCTCCTCACGGCAATGATAGGTTTCTAACATAATTTGTCAATTTCGCACCGATTAGCTTTCTCGGCGAGAAATTGGCTAGAGGTCGCTTGCAACTGTCGGCAGTAATGTTCTAAAGCTCACATATCCACCGCGCCACTCGACTGTCACTGCGTTGCTGGCCAGTGAACCCTGCAAAATGAACTGCGCCGATATTTAATAGGGTACATAACCACTCTCTCACCTCGAAACACACACCCAATACAAGCACAATCGATCTCTGTTCATCAGCATATAATTCATCAATGATTGTTCTATCCACAACTCTGCCTTTTGTCTTGTCAAAAGATGAGCTTGAAATAATTTCACGGAAAATGGAATCGGTGCGAAGTTCCTGATGTATCACAGAAACAGGAGCAGAAAACAACAAACGAGCAGCAGGTAAGAATGTAAACAATTAGTAAATAATAAAAATGAATTGAGTCACCCACATGAAAAATAATACTGTGTTGCTAATTTTATTTCATTATAGTTTCAAGACCAGCGTCTTATTTATTTGGTAAGCTAGTGATACTCTTCCTTCATTTTCCTTCATCTATGATTAAAAGCCCACGTATGTGCGAGGGTATACAAGATTGAGTCAAACTTTATTTAATCAATCAGTGCACGTAAATAAATTTGAGAGAAAATTCATCAATAAAAGGGTTCATTAATATACAAGTCTTCCGTTAGTACGATAATATCTGTGCAGTTTTAGCTAATATTCCCATGATGTATTTAGGATGGGTGTAACAACACCAAGCATGTAACTTTAAAGAGGTAGGTGATCACCAGAATGTTTCAACCAAGTTTTGTTTGGTGTAATGCTGCGAGAATGTGCAGGGCATCACGAAAAGCAGCCGGTGCATGAGCTCGTACTAAAGCAGAATAATTGCGAGCGTTCATTGTCTATCAAAATTACGAAGAAAAATATTGTGAAAACAGAAAACAGATTACTTATTGGATCGCTAGAATAAAACTGTAAAAAATGAAGAGGGTTTGCAGGCTATTGGAGTTAGGTTTAGTAAAAACGATGGTATATTTTAAGAGTAGATAGAAAACTAAGAGCAGGAAACTGTACATTGGCTTAATCCAGGTTGCTGGTGTAAGAGGAAGGTATAGCAGGATGGCAGCAGTGGTGCAGAACTTGACGAAGGAAGCCATTGCTTGATAACTATGAGAAATTTCAGGTTACCTCACATAAAATGTCGTAGTAATAGTAGTTTTCCTTATTAACTATTCGGCTCGAAAGAGATCTATTTTCTAATCGAATCATTACATGTGATGAGAAATAGATACTCTTCATTAACAGCAAAATAATTGGGCAGTGGTTAGATTCAGAAGAGTAGCCTAAACACTATCCGAAACCCCCATTGTACTCGAAAAAGTTAATGGTCACTGCACGGTGGTCTACAAAGATAATTATTCATGTTTCATTTTTGCAACAAGGCGATACTGCATGCAAAAGCAGCATCTTATTGTCAAGACATTGAATGCACGCAAGAAAAATTGGAGAAGAAGCATTCAAGTTTTGGGGGTGAATAGTGGTGGACCTATTTATTATGCGTATCGATATTGCATGACCCCACACCTTTAGAGTTACGGTCGACGAGCTGTAAAGTCTGACTTGTGAAATATTGCCATATCCTAGCAATTATCCTAATTTTTTTCTCACTGATTATCATTTGAACAAGCATTTCGAACTTTTAGTTCGAGATAAAACAATCTTAAATAAGGAAAATATAGTTGAAGCATCTGAACAGTTTATTCGTGAAAAGATGACAAGTTCTTCGAAGATGTAATGTATGCTTTAGAAAAACGTTAGGCAATGGTCATAAATAAGAAAGGATCATGTTTTGATTCAAATAAACATTTTCCGAGAGTTATTTTCTTTCACTTTCAAATGCGATATTTCATGTGAGGGAACCTAATATATTAACATGATGCCATTGCAGGATGTTTTCATTGCAGTTTAGGTCAAGCAGGAATGTGTGAAATTTTCAATAAGATGCCGCACCTGCCCTGTCGATGTTCGAATCCAAGGCCTCCAACACTGCGCTGTAGTCGAGAGTAACCCGTCTCAGTAAATGGTAGCCAGCCACAGGGTTGCTGATCATGGCCATTGAGGTGCGGATCTCATTGCTTTGGTCGTTGCCCACGTCCTCTGCCCGCCAACCCTCCACGTATCTGAGACCCAACTTCAAGTACTAGAGAAAGTTTGTTAACTCTACAATGATCAAATAATTTTCCGGTAAGACTCCAGCTAACATTGTATGAAGAAATAACTGCAACTTTACGCATAATTGCATTACAGCGGTAACCAGCTTTGTACGAAAAATTAGCTGTAGTGTGATGGGCATCCGGATTAAGATTCAAGCTAGCTTTCAAAACTGCCAAATATTATTTCACTGTACATTTTAGGGTGAAGTATGATGCAACAAAGAGCAACCGAAATTGCACTCGATGAGTATATATAATTTGCAGCGCAGCATTGGGAAAGATATTACTGTGATAGGTTTAGCTTGAATGTTTTGAAATCGGTGGCAAACGCATCACTTTCTTCTTTCCAAAACCAGCAACCTTTCCTTTCTATGTCTGGCACAGTCAGCGAGAAATATACCCCAGTCGCTTATAATAAATTACATTCCTTTATGATCCTTAGCACACACGCCATTTTATTGCATTCAACATATCTAATTGAAGAATGTCATTGCGCAGCTATGAACTGGTTTTAATTTTAGCCCTAAAGACGGCTAATTTGATGCATGTTTCGCGGAAAAATAGATGTAACACAGGGTGCACCAAATGAACGGCAACATTATTTTAAGATTCATAGAAAGTGTATTTTCGCAAAATTATATGACCAATTTATAGTTTCATTTCAAGCTAGAAATCTCTATTACGCCGCTACGTTGTTTTATTTAAAAGATGAATTGTTTCACGTCTGATGATCGAAATGCTTTAGTATCACTCCATAAGAAAGGTTGGAGTAATTCGTTCATCTAAAATATTTTGGATTTATGTTGCGAAAAGAAATGAAAATTTGAGAAAAAATTGTGCTGTACAACCCGCAATAGAGCAGGCCATGGCAGGAAGCAGACCGTACGGACATCGCAACTCATCAAAAACACGGAGAAAAGTCGAGAAGAAATTCTCACCACTGTGATAAGAGAGTTCAATGCGTCGACTCGTAAAGGAAAATGTTGAGACCATGCTCTACAAAATACAGAAAAGCCACAAGCTTAGAACTATTTACGAAAGAATGAGACTCAACAGATGCCTACGCATCCTCAACCTCATAGTGGAAGGTATGCTGCCTTGTTTGGTTTTCACTAATATGGAGAAATTCGACTTTCAGCAAAGTCTCAACTATCAGAATGACAAAGTTTGGGACAGGGATTGGTCTGTGGAAGGTAGAGGAATGAACCTCTGTCAAGCTTCACTGTCTGGGATGGTGTGGGCTGCAATCACTGCCACAAGAAGGTCTTCTCTCATTTTTATTCCTTCAGGAGTGAAGATTAATTGTCGATGTTAAATTCCCGACATCTCACAAGCAGACCTGCTATGGGCACGTGAACACTTTGATGGCGAACCATAGACCATCCAACAAGGCTCTACTCTATCGCACGGCTTCAAAATGACCCAAAGTAGGATTCAGGCAACGTTCTGGGGTTCAGCAGCAAAAATGAGTGGTCCTCAGGGAATCCGGATCTGAATCCGTTTGGTTTTTCGATGGGATCCCTATTAGAAAGCAATGTTTGAAAATCTCTTCATCCATTGGTCGTTGATCTGAAGGCTAAACTGCTTCGAAAATAATTTCTGATTACACTAGATACGCTGCGAGCTGCTTATGAAGCCTTCTAAACATTACTCAAGGATGTTATAAAATATCATGTTGGCCCTATCGAACAAAGGTTTTTTATTTTGGTTTTGCCATCCTTTACCGGGAAGTTCATGAATTACAATTTCATTTTGAGGGGTGTTTACCCTGATAAACCTGAAAAAAACTGTGTTCCGATTATTTTAATTACCTGAAAAACTGAATTGCATATACTGGTACAGGGGGGGGGGGTGCCCTGTACCAGTATATGCAATTCCTAAAAACTGCTTACTGGTTAGTGTTGCGACGGTGCAAAGAGAAAATGCTATATTTTTTAACATACTTACACGCGCGATACGGCTTTCAAGGAATCAATCCCTAATTATAAGCCATCAATATGCTGTGACACACTTTCCTCAATCGGACGACAGTGTGCGTTCATTTACGAGTACCTACATTACAAGTGTGCGAGCCGCGACACACCTAGCAATAGTCCACAGTTTTTCAAACAAAGATTTAGCTTGCTCGGACTGCTTTTTATTCGACAAATGGCCGAAAACAAAGAAGCATTTAAACAAAAACAACGAATAATTTAAAACTTCGTTACCCGGTGTTCTCTAACGAAAGATAACCTGCAGCTCCCGGTACTACTGTTCAATATAACTTCATGTACTCGTGTACACGTGAAGAACATATACAGGTAACTTTAAAATAATCACTCATCTGGTTATAAAACTGGAGTCACGCTTTATTGCGAAGAGCACACTTGACGCTCTTGCGCTACTGATGATCATAATCCTACACGGCCTCGGACGCCCCCTGCAAAAGCCTGTACTATGTCCCTGTATCGGGCGGACGTTTGAACGACTACACATGAGGAACTTCTTTTACATATTTGCCGCGCCTGTGTAAGCTCATGCGAGCAACATCAGAAGAAAGCTGAGGACTACATACCTCCTGATGGTGCTTAGCCTTTGCTCCTCCTGTTGGAGGTGCTGCCGCAGCACCGCGACCACCTGGTCCTCCACGACCGCCAATTTCGCCACCGCCGCCACTGACGTATGTACATCTCCAATACTGGCAGCGCACTGATTTGAAAACGCCACTGCCATCGCTATTACAAACATGAAGGAGACCATCTTTGAATATTCTGCTACTGAATACGCATTAATTCTTGATCACCGAACCAAAAATTATCCGTGTACAAACGGTGTATATTTCTGACGACTGCTGTTTTTTCTGTGAAAGTGTCCTGTCCAAAAAGGATCAATTTTATTTTACTTTGAGAATTTAGTCAGGAAACAGGCAGTTATGGAAGTAATCATCGAACGTTCCTTGTAGGGACGTCAAGGAAGCCGACAATGGCCAGTCGTAGAGGTGAAAGAAGTTTCTGCCGAGCAATACGTCAAGAGCTTCTGTTTCCTCCTACATAACTCAGATGTTCGCGCAACACATGCACTTCAAATCGTAGAAAACTGTCACTGTAAATAGACAAATAAACACATTTTCGACCCTAGATTGCGAGGAAAGACGACTTTAAGCCCTAGATCCTTAGACCCGAGGCTATGGGAAGTGATATCTCTCGTTGCTAAATAATTGAAGTAAGGCGTACAATCTATGGGCTTTACATCAAAATTTTGAATGTCCCAATATTGTAATTACTTATATGGGACAGATCTAGTTCTCCACAGTTCAAAGACACAACCTGACGGCAAGGATCAACGTGAACTAACTTCTAAGCCCCACTCATCTCACAGGAAAAGACGGGGTACCAGTACACTGGGGTGCCAGGTCACGTCCCAGTTACGGGCCTGTTGCTCAACACGGCTTAGGATGAGCAGGCAAGAGCCAGCCCTCGCCAGGTAACGGTGTTGGTGTCGAAATGGGCGGGCGTAGAATCCGGTGGACTCTTGATGAGCTTTAACCGGCCTGAGCACCGTGTTGTGTTGTGATGAGTTGTGATAAGTTGTGTTGTCCTGTGTTGTGTTGTGATGTGTTGTGTTGTGTTCTGATGTATTGTGCTGTGCTGTGTTCAGTTGTGATGTGATGTGTTGTGCTGTGCTGTGATGTGTTGTGCTGCGATGTGTTGTGTTGTGTTGTGCTGTGATGTTCTGTGTTGTGCAGTGATGTGCTGTGTTGTGCTGTGATGTTCTGTGTTGTGCTGTGATTAGCTGTGTTGTGCTGTGATGTGTTGTGTTGGGCTGTGATGTGTAGTGTTGTGCTGTGATGTGTTGTCTTATGCTGTGATGTGTTGTGTTGTGCTGTGATGTTCTGTGTTGTGCTGTGATGTGTTGTGTTGTGCTGTGATGTGCTGTATTGTGCTATGATGTGTTGTGCTGTGATGTGTTGAGTTATGATATGTCGTGTTCTTTTGTGTCGTGTTGTGTCATGGTGTGTCGTGTTGTGTCGTGTTGTACTGTGTCATGCTGCACTGCATTGTGTTCGGTAGCACAGCGTTACATCTCACGGTAACCTTTGTGTTGCACTGCTCTTTATTGTGTTGTGTTGTTCTGTGTTATTCTTTTGCATCAAGTCGAGAGGCCCTGCGTTGCAAGGCAGCTCACGTGCTGGCGGAGTGGCGCTGCCCGCCCGAGTGTTGCGCTCGTCTGCGCCCCCATTACATTTGTGTTCCACTGCGATGTGTGACCCTGCACGTTTTGGTGTTGGACTGCAAAATGTTGGGTAACACATTTCAGTGTTGCATTGCACAGTACGACGTCGTATTTCACTGTATAATGACGTGTTACAGTGCACAGAATTGTATTCCTCTGTACCGTGTGTGTTATCCGCTGCACAAAATTGTGTTCCGCTGCGCAGTATTGTGTTTCATTGCACAGAGTTGTCTTGCACTGCGCAGTGTTGTGTTCCACTGCACAGAGTTGTGTTGCACTACACAGAGTTGTGTCCTATTGAGCTGTGCTGTGTTCCACTGCATAGAGTTGTGTTGCACTGCGCAGTGTTGTATTCTACTGCACAGAGTTGTGTTGCACTACACAGTGTTGTGTTCCACGGCATAGAGTTGTGTTGCACTGCGCAGAGTTGTGGCCCACTGCAAAGAGTTGTGTTGCACTACACAGAGTTGTGTTAAACTACAGTGCTATGGTCCACGGTACAGAATTGCGTTGCACTGCATAGTGTTGTATTGCACTGCACAGAATTGTGGTCCACTGTACCGTGTCGTATCATACCGCCATTGATCGTAACGCAGGATTATAACAGACCAAATTAACATGAAGTACTTTTTTCAGCATGGGTGTGAGCTAGCTAGAAAGATTGACTATGGTGCCCGGGCAGCAACAAAATCCTACAAGCAGTTGATTAGTTTTCTGCTGTTTGATGTTATTTTAGTCCATTTCCGATAACTTTCTCCATAGGATTATTTATTTTTCATTCCTTTATAATTAATAGAAGTTGAAATGCGTAGAAACATTTAATAGCAATGGTATTAATAAAAAATTAGGCATTCGCTTGTTTTCTCTTTCCCTAACGAACTTTTAGGAAACTAAAGAAAGGTCGCAGTAGTGTGTAATGCAAGCCGTTTGAATGACACCTGCGACATAACTACGTACCACTGACTTGCGGCACGACCACATACTGACTGGACTCACTAGAGTTACTGGACACGAACTGACAAGGAGGCGCCCTGCTGGAACTCTGCGCCACTGGCAACAGTAGCCTGGATACAAACCAGCCGTGTCCATCCAACGAGACGAGGTGATGCTTGAAGTACGTGGGAGAAATAGATGTCTCTGTGAGGAAGGGTCAAAACTTATTCTATGGGACTTTGTTCACAACTACACCTAGGGGTAACGTTTTAGAAAGCAAGAAGCACGTGAGAACGCATATTGTGTCTCATGTTAGCTTCACATGTTGGTATAGTACCTGATGAATATGACACTTTTATTAGAAATATACGTATCAATAATGATGATTTTTAACTCAGGTCGAATATCGAGATATATAATTTTGAAGCAGGTTGAATAAGTTTTAAAAATACAGATAAAATATGGCACTAAACATGTTATGCATACAAATAGTACAAGAAAAACAATGGTACAAGTAGACTTCCACAACTTAAAAAAATATCAACATTAATTAGAACGTAATCGAGAAAACTCTCTTCTAAAATTAACACTCCGAGTATTGGATAGATTATGAGGTGGTCAAGATGAGAGAATATTCGCTTCGTTTTTACAACCATTCTTCTTCTCTTTTCTGCCCTCCCTTCTGTCGATTATATCTTCTACATCATTCCTTCCTTTTCTTCAATCGTTTCTTAATATCCATCCTTTCTATCCTTTATTTCTTTCTTTCCACCCTGTCTTTCCATTGTTTCTTTCTTTCACTTCCGCTTCTTTTCCACTCGCAGGAATAAGAAGGAAAGACTCACAGGCAATCGAGGGGAGCTAAGGCCTGGTGCTGGGGACGCCTGGTGCTGGGGACGCCTGGTGCTGGGGACGCCTGGTGCTGGGGACGCCTGGTACTGGGGACACCTGGTGCTGGGGACGCCAGGTGCTAAGGACGCCAGGTGCTGGGGACGCAAGGAGGAAAATGTCGAGGCTACGAACACGTGTCATCAGGATGAGGATAGTAGTGTACAGCATGATGGTGTTGGTGGTAGTGGTGGTGCTGTTACTGGTAGTACTGTTGGTGCTGGTGTTAGTGTTGGAACTGCTGGTAGTGTTAGTGCTGAGAGTAACATTAAATGTTGACAGTAACGGTAATTTTGATAATAACGTTTGCGTTAACAGTAACGTTAATGCTGACTGTAACGGTAATACTGACAGTTACGTTAATTCTGACAGTAACGATAGAGCTGACCTACCGAGTCACTGCAGCAACAGCCAAGCAAGAGAGCTCGATAAAGTTACCTTGGACAACAACGATCGCGCCAGAGCGGCGTGGGACAGACCAGCGTCCGCGTGAGGGGCCGTGGGATGTGGCACACACGGCGGTTCCGGACTGCGCCTCCGCAGAGTGTCCCGTTAATGTATGTGCACACTCTCTTGATTGAACATTGTTAACATCGTGAATTAGTCTCTTCGTAGTACTCACAGATATAATGTTGAAAATGTTACTACAATGGCACTTGCTCATTTTATTAAACTATCGCTGGAAAACATTCCCGTAACCGACGAAGCTGCCAATTTGTACGACTATTTTCCCTGACAACCGCGAGTTCTAACTGTTTTATCATGTGAATTAATTTACTTAAATTGTGTTTTCAATCTTCTAGGTTAAACGATAACAGCAAATTTTTAGTTGGAATTTTGCATCTGTTTGGAAATTTCGTTAACTGTGAAGCGGGTAGCAAAAAATAATATTTATTGCAAGATAGCCTTACGTCAGATGTTACAATAATGATAGCACCCTTTGCCTAATTTCAAAGAGGATATTCAACGAGAAATTTTTACCTCCTTTACCTTAATAGTCATCAGTTGCCAATTAACCTAGAGTTTATATTCAAAATACATCCAAAACTCTTCGATTTATATGGAACAATGACATGAGAAAAACAAATATGAGCATTATTGAGTTTAAATATGATCACTATTCGCCCTGAATTATTCATTAGCCCATCAACGCACGGAGCACATTTTGCGCGTGCGCTGCGTCGTAACGACGCAGACAGAATACGAGCGATGGCAACAAACGTAGTGGCGGTAGATATCTTGTAGAATATAAAGTGCCTCTACAATTTTCTACAGAAAAAAATACATGAAGTATTAAAATGACACAGAACAATTTCATTTTTAGCTTAGGTTTTCAGTACCCCGGGACTTCTTGCCGTTCCCTGCGCGGGATTACATCAGTTTCAACAAGTGGGTTATATTTGTCCATCAATTTTTTTTCTAATACAAATTACCTACTTACAACTACATAAAAAAATCACCGAAATCTTTTCACATCAAACTTTTTGCGCTAATGGGTTAGGGTTATAAGTTTAATCATTGTCCGTACCGTACCATTTTAGCCATTTGAAGTATTAGAGTAAAGTCCATGATGGTGTACGAGCGAATAGTTAAATTGTATGCTATAGTTTTCAGTAAAATTAAATTGCGCCTAAATTAGGTATTGTACGAGATAAAATTTAAAACGGTTGAGGGAGCAGCTTTACCAGCGTTACGTTTTTCTGTTAAATTATGATTAATTAAACTAGAGTAATTTTACTGTTAGTTTATGGCGTGTTAATTTTAGTATTTGCATGATTCGCTTTTCTCTGATATCACTTAAAATTTTGCTCTTCAAACCCAATAATGAAGATAACAGTAGGCCTGCCATATGAGCAAATAATGCCGCAGCAAGTAGTACCTTAACGATCTTATTCAAGATCTAAACTCCGTCGCATGGCAACAGATGAGTGAACGACAACACGAATCTGGTATACTATTCTTATCTAGCTCGTCACTGATAATACAGTGGGATCAGCCGAAGTTTCGACAAAAATTTGTTAAAATAACTCTTCACCACAGCAAAGTTAAGGATACCTTTTCAGCTAAAAATAATGACAGTGCAATGCAGTTTACATTTTCCTCCCATTGTCCTGTATGTGTATCCACCTTTTGCCTTCACTACATGTTTCAATCTATCGGTAATCTGGTTTCATGTTGAAAGGATAGTGTCTGGCGAGATATCTTAACAGCATTGCAGAAGTTTAGCCTAAAAACCATCATCATTTTGATGATTGAATGAACAGGCTTTACTCTCAAGAATGCTAAATACACTGAAGTCCATGGGCTTAAATCTGGTGAAGAAGGAGACCACAATTCCTGGAACCAGAAATCAGTCATATTGTCCCTACCCCAATTTTGAACATGGTTGGCCGTATGAGAAGTGGCTCCACCCTATTGAAGAGTAATTTCAGATTCACTAAATGTTGTATGGATATAAGGAACAAAATTGTCCATCAATAAGTTCGGATATGTGTGCTGGTTTATCTATACTCCTTCCATGAATTTGAGCGGAGTTTTCTACCCTGTTGAGATCACACCATACTATTACAGAGGCCTGTTTATGGCGCTAGAAGGACAGAAGCATTTTCACAAGGATGTCTTCTTAAATCTCTGAGTATTTACGGTGATTTTAATAATTGTGGGTTGCTTGCACAGTGAATGATTTTTCGTCAGTCTGCAACACCGGAGGCTTAATGGCATCGCTGAGTTTTTCAAGAAGAAACTTTGCTCAATTTAACCTTTTTGCATTTGTGTGTTCAGAGAGTAGTTGAGCTTTACACCTATAGTAGGGTTATAGCTTTCAATCCGTTCAGTACATTTCGTAAGGCACCATAGCTGACAGGCTGCCGAAGCGAGTTTCCTTATGCTTCGTCTTGGGTTCCTTCGAATGTTTTCTGCCGTGTTTTTAATCAGTAAGGGTGTTCTAACAGACCGATTTGGAGCGCTTCTTGTTCTTGGCAAGTGCGGTGCTGTCTCTGGCGTTTCAAGACTTCATAAGCACCTGACCTGCTCACACGAGGCCTGAAATGTTCAAAAGTTTCCCTTGGTTTCTTCCGTCTTCCTGTGTACAGTTCACCAATAGCTTCGCTAAATTTACTCACAATTATTAACTGCAAAAATAAAATTTTGGAAAAACATATATTGAAGATACTTAATACTGATGAAAAATTTAGTCAATATTCCTCAAAAAGATTCTATCGAATATGCTATATAACGATATTACAAAAAGCGTCTACACCTCTCTTTCGTTCACTCTAAAATACTGAAATCGCAAAAATGAATGAGGAAAATATAAACGAAGAAATCTTTGAGTGCTAAGTTGCGTACAAATCTTACGAGCGCAATGAAGAAACCATCAAAAAAGACACCCGATTTTGACCCTTACGATGCCTACTTACATCCTTCATAGAGATAAGATTAGCCAATAAATAAGCAATTCACTGTATGAGACAGGTAGTACGACCTCAGATACGTACTCGAAGAAGGCCGGACACTTCTAAAAAGAAGAAACAAAAAACTTGTCTCCGGTTGTAATGAAAATTTTAGCATGTCTTTAAGGACTGTATTTCTCTACCTATGTCTGGAATTTATTCCTTAATCATTATATGCTATGACTAACATTAATAATTTGCACGTTTGTTAATATAGTTAGCAATAGAAATGTTTTATAGTTAGTTTTTTTATTATTATTATTATTTCGCAAACATTTTAGCATTAGTAACACACAGAAAAGCAGTGTATTTTTCAGTGGACATAATTTATACATGAGCAGCCCTCGGCTTCGTCGGTGAAGAGATCGGTCCGGCGCAGACTCTAAGCCTGTCAGGTTTCTCGCTGACATCGCCCAATAATCGTGTGTACACGATACAGAGGGAGTGTTGGAGTACCGGAATTTTAACCATGAGCACTGTTTCTTAAATTCCCTCTCACTCATCAATGAAGGCGTAAAAGTGTCAGTACGCAAAGTTCATGCTTTTTTGTTAATGTTAACGTCGTTATACACTCAACCTTACAACTGGGGATTGATATTTCGTTTTCGTTAACATTCTTCTTCTGAATTCAATTGTTGAGGTCAACCTCTACCACGAAGCATGATCTAAGCTTTATTACCTGCTGCTGAGTGGCATCACTCAAAATCCGTTAGACTGAATATATTGAATATTTTGAAAATGTTTGGGCCTCTATGCCTTAGCCACACTGGAGTGCCGCCGGTTTGTGTGCATGGTGCCCCTTCGCATATCCGCAAGCTGACTTCCCGCACGTGTCCCCGCACGTGTACCCGCCCGTGTCCCCCGC